>JAOYMR010000016.1:7177670-7191493 GCA_025802075.1 Tenebrosternarchus preto | reverse complement strand
CCTCCAGACAGGAACCTGGAGAGGCTAGAGCCTGACCTGAGCCCTCTGCACCCGCACTTGTGTGCTTAGGGGTGAGAGAGAGAGAGAGAGAGAGAGAGAGCGGGAGGGAGGGAGAGAGGGAGAGGGAGAGAGAGAGAGAGAGAGAGAGAGAGAGAGAGAGAGAGAGAGAGAGAGAGGATTTGGAATAGCATGATTACAGAATGTTTTGTGCAGGGAGCAGAAATTGTTGATGCTGCACACAGTTCAGACTATGGCCTGAAGGGTGAGAGTTCACTATGTACCATCATAAAGGAGTAGCCAATCCACAGGGGCTCCCAGCGTTCTGGACAGGGTGGCAGCTGGATGGTTTGACTATGCACTGCAATCACCATCGCTGGGGCTTCACATACAACACATCTTCACACACACACACACACACACACACACACACACACACATACACACACACACACACACACACACACAAGGCCAATTACAAAAAGAATGACATTAGTAAATTTGCTTTGTCCATTCCAGAACTCCATGCATTGCCTTAAGTGAAATCTTCTACAGTGCATGTTCTAGCACACTGACCTGCTGATGAAGGGCTTAATGCTCTCTCCCCTGATAGGTTCCATGCTCATAGGCATAGACTCAGCAGTGGACAGCCAATAGGAGTAGTCGTTCCGCGAGGCAAAGTTGCACACATTGTTAATGTTACAGAACATGAAAGGCATGGTGCTAAAACGACGCAGACAACTTCCAGCAGTACCTGAGCATGATAAAGAGAGAAAGAGAGAGAGAGAGAGAGAGAGAGAGAGAGAGAGACAAATATGAGGAGGAGAAAAACAGAATTGCAGCTAATTTTTGTGCCTGATGGTAAACACTTATAGGGAGCAGGGGTGCAGATTTAATAAATAATGTGCAAACTGGGAAAACAGTAGTATGAAAAGTTTTTGGTTGTGTATCTATATATATGGTGTATGTGTCACAGGGTTTATTAAGACTGTGATCATTAATGAAGGATGTCTTCTCAAGTGTCTTACCTAGGTCCTGGCCATGGGCCCTCTCGTTGCCCTGCACGTAGAGCAGAGAGTAGCCATCATGAATGACTGCGGTGCCCTTAGGGCACGAAGGCACATCTGTGGACTGGCTGTGACGTGTGATCAGGAAGCCATGTGAAGCCACAGACGTGCCAGGGGGCCCGGGGAACCCCCGGGGCCCTTCTGAACCAGGAGGCCCAGGATCTCCCTGAAAACCTGAGGACATTTACAGCATGGGTCATGGGTAAGGATATTAGCTGCTGTTGTTTAATTCTGGTTCTGTACTGAACCCATTTATCATTACTGTTGCATACAAAAAAAAAAAAAAACACACACAGGCTTTGTCCAGGGCTGAAACAATCATAACATAAGCATCACAGCTTTGCATAAGACCTCTTACCTGGCAGTCCAGTCTCTCCTACATCTCCTTTCCTTCCTGGAGGACCCATGATCCCTGGATGTCCTTCAGGACCTGGGTCACCAGGAAGGCCTGGTGGACCTACAAAAAAGATATGACATCAGTCACACACCAGCAGTGGTTCCCAGTGCACATATTTTCCAACTAAAGAAAACTCACCTGTCAGTCCCTGCAGCCCTGGTTTTCCTTGTAGACCAATGGGACCTCGTAGGCCAGGGGGGCCTGGCGGCCCTGGTTCACCCTTCAACATCAGTGGTCTCGGAGCTATACCTGGTTCACCAGGACGACCTGCCAATTAAACCAGAAGAAAAATATTAGAGGAGCCACTTTGGTTAAGGTGAAGTGAAGATGGATTCACAAATGTTCTATGGTGAACTGCAGGTCTGCACTCACCTGGAAGACCGGGGTCACCACGGTCACCAGGAGGCCCAGCGTTCCCTCTGGGACCAAACTCACCCTTCTGACCTGCAAAATGCAGCCATAAATGATTCAATATGATTAAACAAAAGTATCCTGCACACTGTCTGGATGGGAATTACAAGTGTTGGCCAGGCATTAACATTATTCTTACCTGGGCCACCAGGTGTGCCTGGAAAACCTATATCTCCTTTAGGGCCAGGAGTGCCAGGGAAGCCATGAGGGCCCTGCTCAGAAACAGAGGCCAAACATCACTTATCTCTTAGTATCACAAATGACAGTTTAGGGTACCAACTTTATGAAAACACGAATTACAAAATATGACTAGGTAAGGTTTTTACAGAGCTACTATCCCTACTATATGGTTAATTCAGTATCCAGGGATCTCACCATTGGGCCTGGAGGTCCATACTCTCCTTTCTGTCCTGGAGAGCCAGGTAATCCAGGGCTTCCAGAAAAGCCTCGCTCACCCTTCTGACCTCCGCTGCCTGGTAGGCCACGAGGCCCCTCTGGACCTGGAGGACCTTCCCAAGTATCAAGAAAATTAAGATATTTGCTCTTCTGTTCTCTATTAAAGGCCATTAACCTCATTCCAAAACAAATGGCATTAAAAAAACACACCACAACAAAATATCAAAACAACATGCTAGAATCATACAAATGTTTCCTTAGGGTTTGTGTGTGCAAATGTGTTTCTGTTTGATACTGATGTGTTGCAGCATGTGGTCAGTGACTGATTCATTGCTTTATCCCTGAGAGGAAGACAGAACATCAGCACAACAGATGTGTTCCCACCCCACATTCTAATTTACCAAATATATTTTGAAAACCAAACAATGTGCTGATAACCATTTAGGTAGGTATCAAACCGAGGAGGCTAACCTGCGGGACCTATATTGGGGTCAAAGGTCAACAGGTTCCCAAATTTCCAGCGAGAGAGAGAGAGAGAGAGAGAGAGAGAGAGAGAGAGAGAGCCCAGTAGCAAAATGCAGATTTAAAACAAGAGCAAGAGTTAGCACAGAACACAGTTAAGGTAGCATCAGCAACATTCTATCACATCAGGAGAAACACAAAGTTCTTTTGTGTTTGCCTCCATTCAACTCTTGACCATTCAAGGCAGACAAACTATTAGATGGTTGTTCTGTTTATAAATATTCCTCAAAAGCCTTCTGGACCTGAATATTTTCTAGACACAATTAAGAACCAATTCAAATAAGATGTCTTGATTTGACTTGATTACATTTCTTTGTCCAAAGTCCTGTTATTACACAAATTCTGAGCCTCATCACATCTACTGACAGCTATGCCAGCAAACCTCAATAAAAGTGATTAACAATATTAAAATTTAGGGCTAAAAGTTACCTGGCCATCTTCATACTTTCGACTCATTTTGAGCAACACAACAATTATGCTATGATTACAACAATGATAAAAATTTATTAGTAATTATCTGACAACAATAATAATTAATCTGACAATAACTTATGAATTATTATGTATAATTATTAATACATTTATAATTTAATCAGACAATTAATAATTACACACTCAATAAATTTGCAGCATGTTCCCAAGTAATGAAATTCCCAGTTTGCATAGAATAACAGCACTTGGATAAAGGAAATGAACTATATTGCTAACAATATCCATAAATATTGCTTCTCATGTCTTATTTCTGTGACACTGATTCTCACATGTCTACAGAAAACTAAAACATTACCTACGAATGATAATTGGCATCAGAAGTACTATGCACAGATAGTTAAAGAGAATTTCAAAGTTTACATCTGTTCTAGGTGGATTCTCAGCTCTAGAATGAAAACAGCCTGACCTGCCAGGCCTGTCACCATCAGGCGTCGTCGTGAGGAGGCGGAACCATCCCGCAGGAAACAGGAATTACAAGTCATACCCAGAATGCATTTGGTCTTAAATTAGGGCTGACAGACACTAGCCAAAACTGGGCTCTTAATAGTGCTCTGTAGTGTGGTCTACACTGTATCAAATTTTTTTATTTTTCTTTTAGATTTAAAATATTTTAGTTTTTCTTGGAACTATTAATTTGAAACAATTTCTTTATTGAAGATTTTGGAGCCATGGTGTCAGTTAATTTTTCGCTGACAGAGCCCTTGTTGGTCAGTGCTGTAATGGCCTTTAATTTCTGAAACAGTAGGACACGGATTTCCCATGCAGGTGAAGATGCATAAACTTTGAAGAATCAGTAGCATTACGGTAGCTTTTCAAACACTGAATTCAGCATTTCAACAGAAAAAGACAACAATGCCTGTTTACAGAGCAAAAGATTTCATCAAAGAGTGAGAAAGGAGTGATGTCAAATACAGGATGAAATGAATGAATGGATGAACAGGAAAACATTTAAAAAAACTCAAGACAGAATGCAGGTTGATCCATGCTTGTCGGGACCCATGGTGGATTCTCTGTGAAACACACTGATTGGTACGTGCAAACCCCTCACATTTTTGCTGTCTGCATACAATGGTGGGAGGGGAGTGATGGGAATCTGTGCGTGCACTGGGTGAGGTGGACGGTGTATGTGCACAGTGCTCTTTGTTGTGCTCTGGGTTTTGTGTACAATGCACAGTGAAGTAAAATGCCAAACACCTGTGATTATATTTCTGTCATATCCCATGCAAATTATTCAAATGACTAAAGACATCAAAGTTTGCCAATCTACTGTCTGGTTCAGATGGACTGGGTTTTTTAAATTAAGTTGACTGAAGTTTCTTTTCTGATGGAGATGATATTCTGACTATACATGTATCACTTGGAGAACCAGAGAGCTGAGTTGACACAGTAGACTCACAAATTGTCTCCTGGAGATCTCATGTCTTGCAGAGTTAGGTTGTAGCTCTATCTAATACGCCTGATACAGCTATTAATGTTGAATATTAGAACCAGTTACATTAGAGCTAGATTTCAACTCTGAAGAGTACAAGATCTCAAAGAGACACCCCAGCACACAAGAAACCTTCAATGGGACAATTTACCTGCTCTTCCGGGTGGACCAGGTGGACCTGGCATTCCCTTCGATCCATGCATAGGGTGTCCAGGAGCACCAGGAGGCCCCTGACGACCATGGACACCTGGTGGACCAGGAGCTCCAATCTCACCCTTTGGTCCTGAAAAACCAGGGCCTCCAGGCAAGCCAGGTGAACCAGGGTCTCCTTTGGGACCTGTGTTATACCAGAAAGAGGCCATTTTAGTTAGGTAAACTTGATATTCCTGTATAAGAGGTTTATTGATGAGAAATCTACATAGTATACTTTACCTGGCATCCCTGGGAAGCCAGGAGAACCTGGGATTCCAAGGCCTGGAGGACCTATGAAGTGGAAGGGAAAAAGGCTTAGATCAAAATTATAATACACAAGGACAGAATGACTGTAACACAAAATACAAAGCAGTTAAAATCACAAATTTGAATATTGAATATTGAAAATATTGCACAATTTACACAGTTCAAGCACAGTCATGAGCTAAGGAAAAGTGGTAGGGTTGAAGGCAAAATTGATGCTGGTCTCAGATCCAGAGGAAGGCAATTCCACAGCCTCAGTGCAGCAACTGAAAAGGCAGAGTCACCCCTATTTATAGTGAAGTGTGTGGGACTGTAAGTAGCAATTTGTCAGCAGATCAGCAGGACCTATCAGAGATGTAAAGGCTAATGTGTCACACGTGTGTGGGACACCTGTAATGCCTATAAAACAAATCAATCAATTTTAAAATTAATCCTATACTTATCAGGAAGCTAATCTAGAGAAGGTATAACTGGGTGAAACGCTGGTCTCCTTTCCTTGTATCTCCATGTGATTAAAGATGTTTGAATTGAGCAAATAAAAACTAGGTTCTTATTTCCAGATTTACTTGTCAAATTTAAGTGATGAAGAACAGGGCACCAAGATTTTTCCAAAACTTAGAGAAAAAAGGTCCTACATTGTCACATTCAGAACAGTCAAAGGAAAATGTCCGGGAAAATGTGCCAGAGATGATCTTATCTCAGTTCCATTGAGCGCAAATTAAAAATGCCCACCAGTATTGGCAAAACAAACAAAAAACAAGACCTCCTCATATTGCAAATAGCTATTGTTGCATGTATGACAAGCAGGCTATGATTGGCAATAGGTTAGATAAGATGACAGATTGATTGAGGAGATATACAAGAAGCATAAGCAAACAACAGGCAGGTAGGAGTTGTTCACTTTCCATGAGACAGAATTTTGCCAAGTTACAGTCTATAAGAATGTATATTAAACATGCCACCTGCAGTTGCATTCGTTTACCTGGGTCTCCCTTTGCTCCTGGAGGTCCAGGAATACCATCACGACCCGCTATTCCCTTTTCTCCAGGTAAACCTGTTGGGCCAGGAGAGCCAGGCCCTCCTGCCTTTCCAGGGGCTCCATTAGGGCCAGGCTGACCTGGCAGTCCATCTGCACCCTTGGGCCCAGGAATACCAGGTGCACCTAAATTCAGCAGGAGTGTTACCCATTTGACTCATTTCTGTGCATAAAACAATTTCTGTGCAATAACAAAGTGGGAAAACATTGAATAAAAACAATATGAGAAAACAACCCATTATAAATCTAACCAGTGCAATAAGAGAAGGATGGTTATGCTATATGTACGGTATGTTTCAGCATTTTTTCCAAATGCTGACTTATTTACATGATTGGAAACACTGTAATCATGGAGGACTGCACCTTCGAATCCTTGTTGTCCAGGTTCACCCTTTTGGCCAGTGTTTCCAGGTAACCCGGGAAGGCCTGGTGGCCCTGCATGACCCTTTGTCCCTGGACTACCAGGAAAGCCTGGAGGCCCAGTGTCACCCTGTTTAAAGAAAAATTTAATAAAAATAATCGGAATCATCTACAAATCTGGGAAGGGTGATAAGACCATTTCCAAACAATTTGAAGTCCATCATTCTACAGTGAGAAAAACATTCAAGACAATTTTCCTAGAAGTGAATGTCCCAGTAAATTCACTTCAAGGTCAGACTGTCAAGAGAAACTGAGAGAAATCAGAGAAATTGGAGAAAAAAAAACAAGAGCTACATTACAGACACTACCAGCCTCAGTTAGCATGATAAATGTTCAAGTTGAACAAGTATGGCTTGTTTAAAAAGGTCTCTTCTTTCTTAAAAGAACATGGCAACATGATTTATGTTTGCAAAGTCAAAACATTTGGCAAAAATCAAACACAATATTTCACCACAAACACCCCTTACCAAGCGTCAAGCATAGTGGTGGTGAGTAATTTGATCTTGCTTTGCAGCCACCTGGGCTCCTTGCAGTTACTGAGTCGACCATCAACTCCTAAACCTTGCTAAACCTTGACTAAAACTGGGACATGCAATAAGACAATGATCCCAAGACACCAGCAAATCTACAACAGAATGACTGAAAAAAGAAAGGTGTCCCAAAGTGCTGCAATGGCTCTTAACCAGTTTGAACTCCTGTGGTGGGACCTTAAGAGAGTTGTTCATAAATGAATGACCACAGACTTCAATTATCTGAAGCAATGTTTGAAAGAAGAGTGGGCCAGAACTCCTCCAGAACAATATGAGAGACTGACAGTCATACAGAAAATTATTACTTCAAGTTAATGCTGCTAAAAAATATTTTTCAATTTGTTGTTTCAATTCAATTCAATTCAATTCAATTCAACTTTGTCATTATACTGAAAAAGGGTTGTACAGTACAACGAAACACTTTTAGGCTAGGACTCAGTGCAATTACAGACAACTTTCATGGACTATACTTAGTTTTTCACACATGGATTCTCCATTTTGGATTTATTTCTGTTAAATAAATAAAAACATGATTAAGCTGAGGTTCTATTACCTGTAAGGACCAGATGACTTTTTTTATTATGTCCTCATTAATAAAACAATAGAATTGAAAGAGAGTGTACTTTGTTTTTCACATGACTGTATACTATTCTAACCTTGGGCCCTGGAGCTCCTGGTTGTCCAAATCCTGGAGTTCCAGGCTCTCCCTTAGGTCCTTGGAACCCTACTGTTCCTGGTGATCCGGGCTGTCCGGGTGATCCAGGCTGACCGGGGTGTCCTTTAATTCCTGCAGGACCTATCACAAATCGGACAACCTTAGCCTGGCTTCATTATCTCAGTCGCCTGGTCAAAACCTTTCCTTTTCTTTTTTGGGAAGAGCCACATGGAAGACTTTACCAGGGTATCCCATCTCGCCCATGCTGCCTTTTGGTCCCGGGATGCCAGGTGATCCTGCCAATCCTGGGTTTCCAGAATCACCCTTGGGACCTAGAAAACATTTTCAAGAAATGCTTACTTGGGAACATCCCTAAACATTTACAAATTGATTTTGCAATGGATGCAAAAAATTAAGCAAGAAAGTAATAAAATAGTTGCTTGTTGAGTTACCTGGCGGTCCAGATGATCCAGGACGTCCATCCTGCCCTGGGAGACCTTTATCGCCTGGGAGACCAGCAGCACCTTTTGCTCCTGGAAGACCACTAAAACCTGTAAGGGAGACACTGCATTTTAAATATTGCATCTAAAATTTCTAAATGGTTTAAATGTTATTTTGCCTGAACTATGTTGAGAGAATTAGATTGATTGTACAATATGTATTTCCTTCCTTACCTCTTTAACAGGGCTTTATCAGTTATCTGCTTAAATTCCTATACATGCTAAATGTAATGCAAAACCCTTTATATCTACACACAAGCTCTGAAGTAAATCAGTGCCAAATGTGAAATAAATTTGCTCATAGGACAAGCTGGCTCTGATGGGCAGTATTGCCCGTTTGTCAAGACACACAGTTCCACCCACCTGAAGGCCCTGGTTCTCCTTTGGCACCTTTATGACCATTGTAGATGCCAGGTGGGCCTGGTAAACCGCTTTCACCTTTGTCACCTTTTGGTCCTTGATCACCTTGGATGCCTTGCCGTCCTGGTAGGCCATCCTCACCTTAATGTACACAAAAGTTAGACCAGCAGTCAATTGTGGATAATGGTTTTTAAGATGGTAACAGTTAAATAAGACATACCTTTTGGTCCAGGGAAGCCTGGAGCACCGGGGCTACCAGGATTGCCACCGGGTCCTGGGGCACCCATCACACCCATGTCTCCTTTTGCTCCTGTACCCATAAAAAGAAAGAGAATTCAGAGTTCATATTTCATCAGGTCTAGTAGATATGTGTTGTTTAACAGAGGCAATGCATTAGTCATAAGCTTATATTACCAGGGTTTCCAGGTAGTCCATCTTGGCCAGGGGCACCAGGGTTACCAGGGGGGCCTGGAGGCCCAGGAGATCCAGGGAATCCAGGGGCTCCAGGGTCTCCAGGAAAGCCTGGAATGTCTACACCTGGTGGGCCAGTATCTCCTTTCTCGCCATTCACACCGGGGAAACCTGTGTCAAAAAGGTGGCACAACTATAAGTGAAACTGCTTAGTTACTTATAATCACCAGAAATAATACAAAAACAAAAACTTGTTAACCTAAATCAATGTGGCCAAGGTGGCTAAACAAGAAACAAGACGTTGATCAACGCTAATTATTTATTGTTGACTAATTGGCTTAATTGTGCTCTGTGTCTGGAGCTAAGGGAATTTATAGAGGGCACCTGTCTATACACAGACTATACACAGACTGTCTATACACAGACTTTTTAGGCTTACCAGGAGGGCCGGAAGGGCCAGGAGGTCCAGGGAAACCAGGCGGTCCTGGTACACCAAAAGCAGGGGGGCCAGGAAGGCCAGGAGGGCCTGGCTGGCCAGGAAAACCAAGATCACCTGTGCAAAGTAAGGCCATTAATAAAGCTTCATGTGCATTACTATTTATAATTGCTGTATGATTAGTGTTTTACTTACTACAGAAATGACATAAAGGGTAACATTATTGTTATGCGATGATGACTTATTCGCTGTATTATATGACTGGTTGCACCTTGTTCTTCACTGTACCTTTAAACCCAGGAACACCATCGACACCTGGTCGGCCAGGTGATCCAGGGTTTCCAGGGAAACCAGGATCACCTTTAGCTCCAGGTACACCTTTACTTCCAGGACTGCCTGGAGGCCCCTGAGCTCCAGGAATACCGAAGCCAGGTTCTCCCTGTGGACACACATACACATATGTGTAGGCTTCAGTGGGTTTTGAACTGAAAATCATTTCATTATGCGTAACTGGCTGCCGTTAACCATTGAGATCCACAGTCCCATGGCACTCAAAGTAAATGCCACCACTTAATGCCAATGCACTTTATGCAGCCCTGTATGTAGATGTTTCTGTTGCTCACCTTATGTCCTTGTAGTCCAGGCTGACCAGGCAGTCCATCCACACCAGGTGGCCCAGGAATGCCAGGGCTGCCAGGACTGCCAGGAATACCTGGGAATCCTGAAAAATGTGTTAAATAATGTTTATTTTCCATCCCCAATGTTTCCAGGTAAGATGCATTAGCAATTGCTGGCAGCAGTTTCGCGAGGTCTCAGGGTTTACCTTTTGCACCTGGAGGTCCTGGCAAACCAATGCCCATGAGACCAGTTTCTCCCTTCTGTCCAGGTAGTCCTGGGAAACCAGGCTGACCAGGTGGACCAGGGTTACCTGTACAGGTAAAAGAATTTAAAAATAAAGCCAAACTGTCTTTAATACCATCAAACGTATACATGTGTGTGTGTGTGTGTGTGTGTGTGTGTGCGTGCGTGTGTGCATGTTTGTCTAGGTGACATTTTTCCTAAACTGACAGAACATTTTTATATTTTATTTGAGGATTATTATTCAGAAATATTTTGAAGCACTCTTACAGAGTTCCCCTTGAAACTGCAGACATAAAATTACAAATACACAAAATTACATGACTATTCCAAACTGGTTGAACGGATGAGTGAAATATCTACTCAGTTACCTGGTATTCCTGGTAGACCAGGTTCTCCATCACGTCCTGGATGTCCAGGTGCCCCTTTCTCAGACACAGAGTGTCCGGGTTCACCTTTCAGACCTACCAGATGACATCAAATATAAAACTATAACTATGTCACTGTGACAGTTGACAAGTCTGGACATCTGACAGTGGAGCAAGTTCCTCTCTTTGATTGTGAAAACAAACAGCATTAACTGTATTTTCAGATCCAGCTTCTGCACCCTATGTCTGATCTGAATCTTATGTCTGATCTGAGCCTTATGTCTGATCTCACCTGGCGACCCAGGAGCTCCTGTTCTTCCTGACACACCCTGGAGTCCTTTCTCTCCAGGTGGTCCCTGTGGACCAAACCCAGGGGGACCAGGGGGGCCTCGGTCTCCTTCAGGACCTGTGGGACCAGGCTCACCTGGGGGACCACGCTCACCTTTCACCATTATAGATCCCTGTCAGGGGCCATGCAAGGAAACACATTTGTGTTTACAAGTACAATAAAATATTCCCAAATTTCCAGGTGACCAATACAAATAAACATTATACACAAAGGATAAGTTATAAACATACTGCTGGCCTATGGGACATATTATTATGCAACTTCTCTGTGTCTCCTGCTCATCATCTTGTAACACCATGTTATGTTTCTGCTTTGCTTTGCTTCCAAACATCTTTTAGATGCCAAGATTTTCAAGTATAAAAGTGAGAGCTCTGGGGCTTAACAGGATTTTATCAGGAAGCTTCAACTCTCAACACCTGTTCCTCTATTGCAACAGCTCCAGAAGATACCATCACCTGCCACCGGAGGTCACCCTCGGCAGCATACTAGTCCCTCACCCTGTACTGTATGTTTCCCCACCTTGTTTACACCATGTTAAGTCTGTCTATTTAAACCTACCCTTTGTAGACTTCTGTGCAAAGTATTGCCACAACTGAGTGGTGAGGTGTTGTAAACTGTGTATTCTCCAGTGTATGTTATTTTATGACTTGGATTTGTTGTTACCCTTTTTTGCCCTTTGGATTACTCTTTGGTTTGTTTGCTTGGCTGTTTGCTACTGAATGTTCTAACCTTCGCTTGTTATTTCTTTGCCCTCTCTGGATTACATCGTGGACTTGTTTGTTATTAACTATATCCACACCAGCGCTCTGAGCAATCACTGTTACATTCTCCTTCCTAAGGCAGAATTTCTTTCTTTGGAATTTGTCTTTACAGTTTCAGACTAGAGTTTTATATATACATTATATATAGTATAAAAGTTACATATATATATATATGAAGTTATATTATATATATGTTCAGTGTCGGCAAATCACACAAAATTGGGATCCATAATCCAAACACTGTCTAATTGTTTGCAGATGATACAGCCAATGTACTGTTGGTCATTAGTTACTTAACAAACTATGACCAGTCTGTAAGCATGGATACTCACTGGAATTCCTTTGGGACCAGGTTGTCCGGGAATGCCATCACGACCAGGTCTTCCAACCAGCCCAGGTAAACCTGGAGAGCCAGGAAAGCCTGTGTCTCCCTTCTCTCCCTTCATACCATCAACCTGGATGGCATCACCAGGATCACCCTTCTGTCCAGAAGCTCCAGGTATACCCTGTGGTCCTGGTAAACCCTGGGGAACAAACAGAAAGTTGAAATGATTTTAAGAGCACAGTGGTAAGTTTGCAAATTAATTTTCATAGTAGTTGGCTCATATATAGATAAGGGGATCTGAAGTAAAGGCACTCACTGGTGCGCCACTAAGCCCTGGGTTGCCAGGGAAACCTCTGTCTCCTTTTGGGCCAGTTGTCCCAGGGATGCCTGTGACAAAATCACCAAAGCATTATTACATCATCAAAAAAAACCCAAAACACTAAACACACAAAATCACCAAAGCATTATTACATCATCAAAAAACCCAAAACACTAAACACACAAAATCACCAAAGCATTATTACATAATCAAAAAACAAAACAAAACACTAAACATACAAAATCAGATTCAATAAAACAATAAACAAAATATTAAATGTCTTAAATAAAAAGTACCAAACATTCTAATTCAGTTTCATCATTTAAAAAAATGAGGTTCATCCCAAAAAAATCCCAAACATCATAAGGCTCTGGTGGGCCGATTAATAACATCTTGAGATTTCCTGAGAGAAAGTGGTAAGACTCCACTCTGTAGCATATGGCTGTCACCTCTCTTAAGTGATATGAGCAAGATGTGCAAACAAAGTTATCATTTTTTCATGTGTTTGATCACTAATATTGGCTATTTGGCTTGTTACCTAAACAAATATACAAAACTATGCTTTGAGAAGGTGGTGAAAGCTAGAGCCTTGTACTATAACTCACTTACAAGATTATATGTTATGTAATAATAGATAATAATCTGTAATGTAATATAATATTTTGTGTCTCTATTATTATTATTGTAGCAAAAATAATCTTTAATGCCATCGTCCATAAAAAATTCCATTTTGGTTGACTGCTAATTACAACTTTCAAAATCAGGCTCATCTAAAAAAAAAAAAAAAACCACACCAAAATACAACCGACCTGACTATTCATGGACCACACACACAACCGACCTGACTATTCATGGACCACACACACAACCGACCTGACTATTCATGGACCACACACATAAAAAACAACGCATCCAACACACCATCCATCTAAGAACGGTTTGTGGTTCATCACCTCATAACACCATGTTCATATGTTCATATTTACATGCACACACATCAAACACAACACATTTCTATCCCAAATGACCTGATTCTGGCCATGTAAAACTCCACCTCTAACACAGAGGGCATGAGGGAGAAGTAGTTCTTACCTGGGTTTCCCACTGGTCCTGGAGGGCCTGGGGGCCCCGGGACGGGGTTTCCACTGGAGAAACAGTTCACACACGTCTCTCCCTTTTCACCTGCAACACCAAAGCACAGGCATGGCTGAGACAAAAGTGTCACTTCCTGAGAGTCACTTCAAGAGCAGCACCTATCCCCCTGTAGTATATGTATAAATATATCTGAGTATCAGTTCAAGAGCAGCACCTATCCCCCTGTAGTATAT
>JAOYMR010000016.1:7156461-7170279 GCA_025802075.1 Tenebrosternarchus preto | reverse complement strand
ACTCACTCACTCACTCACTCACTCACTCACTCACTCATTCACTCACTCACTCATTCACTCACTCACTCACTCACTCATTCACTCATTCACTCACTCATTCACTCACTCACTCACTCATTTACTCACTCATTCACTCACTCACTCATTCACTCACTCACTCACACACATATACTCAGATGGTCCAGTGAGACAGTACAGAATGGCCCCCTGACTGAGATCAGGAAATTGGCCTCAACCAAGAGATGCTATTCACCAGAAATCATCCCAGTCAAGAGGACAGGAGGGGAAAGTAAAACAGGAGACAAGGCATGTGGTCTGAAACTCAGGACTTCAGATAAAAGGAAGGAAGAAAAGGCTTTTCTTTCAGCAGTAACAGTGTGAGTCTTTCACGTTCCTCCCTTCACATTCCACACACAAGATTTGATGAGCCCTTAATCTAGAGGCCAAACAAGATTTATTTGTGGTGTGGCACAAACCCCAGTTCATCTGTTTACTTCTGCACCATGCTTAGGAAGGATGAACAAATGAACATCAGATAGAGAGAAAGAGAGTTAGAGGTGAAGTGAGAGGAGGAAGATAAGAATAATTAGTTAGGTAAACGTTGGAGGTTGTAAAAGACCACTTTTACACCTGATAAGATTAAGTGGCATTTGCCAGCCATTCACACCACACTGCAAGAACACACTACCCCGCCAATACACACAAACATTAAACTGGATTAAATCCAATATTTTTTCATTACATGGCTATCCACAAATGACTGAGTACAGCAGTTATTCTAAAACACAGGACAGGTAAGCACTAAACAGGTCAGCTCCCTTATAGTCTGATCTTACACAAACTGTTTAGAGAGAGAATTACAGTGTAGAGCACACACGACTGGGCCATAAAAAACATCCCAGCACAGTTCAGGAATCAGCAGAACAAATGAGTAAAGCTTAGGACCAAGACACAGGTCCTAAAGCTTAGGACCAAGACCAGATTCAGCAGGTCCTGTTTTCTTACAATAAACCCTCCCCATTAAAATCATCAGTGGCACTTCTAGTTTTCAAAGCTGAACATGACTCATAGATAGTGATCGAAAAACAGTGGGACACTCCTCGCAGTAGGTGAAATAACACTGGACTTTGTTGCCCTCCAGGCAAGAGAGAGCGGGAGAGATATACAGAGATATACAAAAAGTTTAAAAGTCAGGCTGTGAGAAAGAACCATCCCTGGCTGCCTGCCCCCCCCCATGCTGACTCCCACTGCAGAGAGTCTCTCTGGCATATCTGGATGCTCCAGGTGCATTACTGATAACATGTTGTGGCTACGCTGCAGATGTTTGATGGGGAGGGGACTGAAACCAAGGACACATGATTCCACCAGGACTGAGCTTTGAGGACACCAATCATATGCTCACACACACATGAACTGACACAGATCCACAGCTTTAGAAATGGAAGTGTTCAAACAAACGCCTGTACAGGCACACACACATGCACCTGCAAACTACCAAGAAGAGGAGATTACAGATTTCTTCATGTGTGACAGGGTTAAAGGAGAAGCCCTCCTGTGCATTACAGACAAATTCCTTTACTTGACAGGTAAATATTTCTGTTTCCAAGTAAACATTTGTTCCTAGATTTAAGCAAATACATCTCATTCATTTAACAAGCTTATATTCTAATCATACATCTAGAGAAATAAAGAAATAAAATAAAACATTGTTCTTTGCTGCCTGACCAAAGGCATGGAAGGAGGCCTTTTTTTCTCTGGACAAGTGGAATTCTTGGTCATGCACAGAGAAGTTTTGTGCCCACTAGAGGGCATAGTTTCACGGCGGCAGTAGGCTGGAATCATAAGCAAGCATTCCACTCTAGGTCAAGATAAATGGCTTTGGGTGAAAATAGCAGTTTAGGTAGCAGGTTCCCACACAGGGTGATCCTCACTCTCGAGAAGGTCTTCCCCCAACCTGGGAGCACAAAACAAATTGTGGCCAAGGGTCTGCTTACACTGATTTTATGACTTTTTCTGAATAGCTGATATTGACCACTGCAGGAAAGACAGCGCCATGTTCATCCACTGAAACGGCCCAATGTTCATAAATGACATACAAGAGCTTTGGTTTAAGATATTAAATATCTGAAGCAGGTATTCACTGTTTAATACATTCGTAATGCAGATATAAATGTATCTTCATTTCCCATAGGCTCAGTTTTCCAACATGATCCACTTGCTGGTCAGAAGGGGCTACTCTGCCTGCAGAGAAAACCTCAAGAAGCCCAAAGCCTGCAACAGGCATAGCATTGCACTCTGTTTACCTGATAATGCAAACATCAAGTAAACAGGCCCACATGCTCTCACACTGGGGATGGTATACATGCCTTGTTCTTCAGGCCTTTAGGGGTGAAGAGGTTGCATGAACAATAGACCATGTCTGAAGTGAGGGTCCCCCATTTGAACTGAAGGTCCTGCCCTCCTCCAGCTGGGGGTATGGGAGTAACTATGAGCCTATATAACTCTCGCCATAGGTAGTTACTCCTCTCTGAAGAACTGACAGTAGCCACACCCCTCTCTTTACACTCAAAGGCTCAAAGAGTGCAAGAAGGGGCGGATCCCTGAGAACCTGCAGAAAAGGTCTCGGATTCCAAAAGGAGATTTGATGCATTCCAGCAGCCAATCAGTGGTGAGGGATGTCTAGATTACATTCCGAGTCACTGTTGGTACGGGTTCACCACAATGCCCACTGGGAAGTGGAGGCATGTATGACAAGATGCCTTTTAAGGTGAGGTCATGCTTGTCGTTTTGATAAAGCTGACCCCTAGCGGCACTAAACACTGATCAATGCCTCTGGTCATAGTACCTCACAGGTCCTGTCACTGCTGGTATTGGTTAGCATGACATTTATTAATCACGGCAGGTATTTTAATTATACCACCACATAAGAGAACCATAAAAAAAAACCTAAAAGGGAAAAACAGCACAATTTGATTTGATCTATGTGTGGAATTAATTTTGTGAGTTGAAAACATTGATGGACTCGTTTTGGTATTCCTTTACCATTATCAGTAACTTCTGCACTGTGAGAGTTTTTCTTGGATATATGAATGAACAAGGTTTGCTGTACATCACGCTGATCCAATACAAGACATTATAAATCTGTCAAATTATTGCTGCAGGTAAAGCCACACGTGGGATTTCACTCAACAAACCTACGTCGATGTACATCTTTTCAGTGCGACATTTTCGTATCTATAAGCATACAGGAATAAAGGAAAAGCACGAGACAATATTTAACATGTATAAACAAAGGTGTATTTAAATGAGACCAAATATGTTTTACACAATAATCAGTTTAATATAAATACTATATTAAGTGAGATACAAACAAGTTCTTGTTTAATTTTCAATGATAATAGAAACAACTGCGGCCGGCAAGTTTCCACAAGTCACCCCCTGCCGTACGGATCTAAGAAAAATGTGATGCGCGTAAGACAGAGCGACGCAAATCTCCGACTCTTCGATAAATCGCGGTCAACGGGACAACAAAGTAAACGCAAACACGTTTCCTTGCATTTCTTGTTCAACAGCATGTAAAAACCCAAAGTTACTTGTCTGTAATAATCCAAAACACAATACAACAATACACTGTAAAAAAGAATTAGTTTATACTTATTTAAAGAACTCAAGAAATCAACTCTTCCACTAGATAAGGAGTCTATAAACGTCTGATTAGTCGCGCGCTTCGCGGAATATATTATATGATAACAGTAATACCTAGGTAACAACCAATTATACGTACCCTACAAATCAAATGTACATATACTTACCGCAGATTCAGATTCCTGTACCCCTATACACAGAGTGATTAACACTAGCACCGCGACGAGGTTGAGCAGGCTCTTAAACTTTTCATTCATTTTTAAAGAATCTGTCTACTTAACATTGACAGCTATGACTATGCCTACATATGTAGCTTCTCATATTCATATGCTAACTTTACTGTTACAGAAATTGCTGTTTTTAAAACTAAAAAGGCAGATTCTTCTAAAGTCTCCAAGCTGTCTACAGTTAGGACCGTTCACTAGCTTACTGCAACCTTAACTTTTTCTCTATCCCCTTAACCTGCTGGCCGCACTACTCTGAATCACTCCGCCTATGAACAAACTAGTTCCCCCAAAGCCCTCGCTATAATGTAATCTTAAAGTAGTCAATTAAGTAAATTACGGGCTATCGTATAATTACTAGCAAAGATGCAACATAACATGCTGTTTTAATGTACGGTTTTAATGTATGGGTTTTCCCGAAAGGCAACAGTAAATTAAAGTCATCGCGGAGGTAGACCGTAACACACACTGTTATCAATATTTTTCTACATTGCTTGCTTATTTCTTGACATATTACGTAAGAACTTCTTAAAACAATTAGTTTGTATTCAAATGTAGAATTAATTAAGAGCCGAGTTAATGAAATGTAATTATTCACTTTGTCAGTATGACTTTCATTAGGCCTGCTTAATGTCAAGAATTTATACTTTATGATTTTATCATGTGAAACGGATTTTTGGCTAAACCGCTTTAAACCGTTTAACTCTTTTAAACAACAGAATATACGTAGGCCTGCAACTTCTTATTTGATCGTTAATAAAGACAAAAGTCTTTCATTAATGTATCTGTGTAGGTTTCTTAATTCCTTTTTTTTTTTTTTACAAATGTGTTGAGTGTCGTCTTGCTGAATTCAGAGGCTGTTATTAGTGTGTGAAAATGTTGGTCATTTAAATATGCATTTCTAGTCTAACGTTTGTGCTAACTTTAATACTTACAGGCTACACTGTTATATCTATTAGGGCTACCTACACACCAGTTGCGCGTGATCCATAGTTTTAAGCTCCGCCTTTCATGTAAGCACGGGCTTGTTACGGTGCGTGGAACCGAGAGAAGTACGCAGAGCGTTATCTCGATGGAAGTTCCGTGAGTTAAACTTTTCTGATTCTCAAAGACACAATCACTGTAGCCTAATTTGCACTGCAAGTTTAGTGTTGCAGCTGCCGCATTTGTAGCTTTGCGGTAACCTGCTAATATTTAGATGTTTTCTCTCCTGTCTTTCCCCAAACTCCGTCGCGCTCGAAGTGGATGAACCGCTTAGTGGATTCTCCAATGACGAGGTTTGAAGACGTTTGCGGTGGGTCGTTGTGAAGAGAAAAGAACGCGACAGACAGCTACCGGAGTTTTCTTTGAAGTTTGCACAATGAAGTTTTGGTAAGATGGCATTTGTTTATATATTAAAGACTTTCATATAATTATACTTTATTTTAAGTGTTTTGTGCTTATTTGTCTATATAGCCTAGACAGCGGTCTCCTGGAGAGTGTAGTCTTAACGTCGATCAGTAGATTTACCTATAGTTGTTCCTGTTATTTCCAGGATTTGTGTACTTGGTATGATCATGTTGATGGAGTCTACGCATGGGGTAAGTGCACTATTATTATTATTATTATTATTATTATTATTATTATTATTGCATTTATGATTCTGAGAACGTGTTAGGCTATATGTATTCGCAATTCATGTCAAATTTGTTATTCAAAAACTGCACGGTGCTTTGCACAAATTACGTCTCCGAATAAATTATATCTACGAAAATATGTGACCTCGAAAGGAGGTGCAAAATATAAAGCACGCATTATCTATTTAATAACCTACCACAGGGTTGTGCTTAAAATTAGGATGTGTGTCATTTAAGACATCTCTCTAGTGGGTTTATACTCACACCTTTTAGGCCTACACATTGAGCTCACCATTTACAAGGTAGTGACCATTTCCTTTCATAAAAAGCTCTTTTTTCAAATGAAAGTTCATTTTCGCATTCTGTTATTACAGACCACCTGGGACTGTGACCACATTTTTTTAATGTTGTGATTTGATGTAATGTTTTACGGTTCCCTTTGTTTTTTATTTACATAGCATTCACCGTGAAGCTACAAAGCAGTAAAGCGTTTAAAAATAGTCTGACAACTACTTTACTAATTAGTTGTGTGACGTTTTGCTTTTGTTTATCGCCATGTGGCAATTCAGAGTTAGATGATCTGTTACGTTAGTAATTGGCCCTAATTTTACCCTCCTACTTATGAATATGTAAAAGATTACATGGTAAGGGCATATCCGTTTAGCCTGCGATGAAACGGATACTCCTCCGTTTCATCCGAATGCTCTTCCTGGGTGGCTTAATTAGGATATGATCTCAGAAGTCACTTTTGAAAGCATAGGTCATGGTATAAAATTAAAGTTGATTTAATGCTGATGTGCTTATAGATGAGAATAGAGGAGGTCTGCTGCATGATGGTAGGAGCTTATCAATGTAGTCACAGGTTTTAATTCTCTCAGGTGTCAGACTCAGGAGCCAGACAGTGTCAGTGGCTGAGCTGAGTATTTGTGATTATGTTTTATTAGGGTTAGGGTTAACGTAGAATACAAAGGTGGAAGAGTTAAGAGAACAGTTTGGTGTGGAGAGTAAGTTTAGCATCACACAGAATTATTTAGAATGTCTTGTTAGATTTTTGGGTACCTGAATATTAAAAATGTAGGTTATATAAATGGAGAAGATTCTGGAGCCTTTTGCAAGCTTTGTTTCTTTATAATGATAAAATATGAAGTAAAGTTAAAAAAAAAAAAAAAGGATGTAGATATATGTCTTTATCTGTGAAATTGGTGAACATGAATGAAATTGTCACATTATCTTATCTCCTGTCTCGTTCTGCTTTGTACCATCTTCTTTCCTTCCCATATAATCGTTCACCTTGTCACTTAGTATAAATCTCTCCCTTTGCCTTTTTTCTGTGTGTGTCTCTCTTATTTTTTTTCCCCCCCCCCCCCCCCCCACACACATAGAGGTATTTAATCACAGACGAGGTGAAGTTTAGCCTCTCCCTTGTCACGATCAGGCCCTTCAGATTTTAAAATTGTTTAGTGATTCAACTTGAAAACCATGACCTTAACTTCTATTGTCAGTACAATCACATAAACAAACAGGTACACTCAGGTACACACAATCACATAAACAAACAGATACACACAGGTACAAACAGACACATGTGCACACAAACACACTTTGAGTTGCATACCATGTGATTGAATGCTTTATTGAGCAAGTCACAATAAGAGACGTGATACAGAGATTAATGTAAACCCTAAACCTAAGCAAACATATGTACAGTATCATTGATACACCTGCCCTTCATGCTTTCTAATATTTTGCCAGCACTTTCTCAGAACAGTGAGAGGGGTGTGTGTTCATGTAATTGCTTATCTAGAGATGTTTTCCCTGTAGCCCCCAGTGCCTGGCAGGACATGTCAAGAGATTTCTTTCTTGCTGCAGGTGCCACTCTCTAGAACATTCCTGCAGGTCAAGCCATGGCTCATAGACGTAGCTCTTTGATTTGTTGGTGCCTCTCCTTGACTGAATACACCTTTGCCCTAAGGGTGAAGGTTCTGTTTGAAGCTATTCTAAGCTCCACCCATGAACCAAAATTTCTTACACCCTGGCGAGGGAGGGAGCTTTTATTGCCCTCCAACTGACATGAGATGAAGTGGTTAAAGATATCAGGCTGTCAACTGTATGTTTGCCGGTTATGGATGGAGAAATGGGTCTTTCCTCATACTTTCTAGCAAAGTTGTGACTGGGCCTTGACTCCTAAATGTAATATCCTTCTCTAAGCCGTTTACTTTCTTTTTGGCTCAGCTGAACAATGCAAAGAACTACAGTGAATTTAGTCATCTCCTTTTCCTTTTAGTTCTACTCGCTCTTTCCTTTTTTACTTTGCCGTTAGTTAAAACCACCACCTTTTCTGTTTTTTAAAGATGCCTCTTTTGCTCTGTCTCTTTTCCTTTCATTCCCTCTGTATTGTGAGAGAGGTGCTTGTAGCTGGGATTGATAGTCAAAGACCAGTGACAGACAATCATTTCTGTGAAGCGTGTTTCCTATGTGAAGCGTGTTTCCTATGGCTTCTGTCTCTGCTAACCTTGAAGTGAATCAAGCACTAGATAATTTCATATGGCTTTTCCTCCTTTTGTGGAGGTGCCTCCCTGATCTGTTCATTTTAATAAACTAATTTTAAATACAGTAAGAAAAACACAGGTTCAACAAATTTATATGGATATTTGACCAGACTCTTTAATAGCATACTGTAATTTGTACATGGTCATAAATCTTACCTGAACACCAAGACAAATGGGTTTACTTTAGACTGCTTTTACACTCCCCCAGAGACTAACAATATCTCTCTCTCTCTTCCTTTCTGCCCCACACTCTCTATTGAGAGAGAAAGAAAGATAAATTAGCAGAGAAGTCTAACATTGTTACCAGTTTATTTATCTCATTAAAAGGAGAGGGATACCTTGAGGTGAAAAAAGGCATAAAACTAAGGGGAGAATTAGAGCCTCATCCTTGACATTCTCCGGTTGTGGATTGTGATAATGAAACTTTCCACTGTAAACATGTCATCTTCCCCCTCCTCATACCGAACTGTGCTGGAGAGGTGAGGCTAGAGAGGTCCAGAGCGGAGGAGAGAATATCAGGTCCTTGTGCAGGTTTAGAGAACTTTAGAAAGGGCTGGAGCTTTACAGTAAAGTACGGATCCAGTGTTGATCCAGAAGAGGCCACATGTCTTTTCTTGTGTTTAATGTATTAAGGTGCAGTATTAACCAGTCTGCTTTTTCCCAGCCTCTTTTCCAGTCCAGTGCTTGTACTCTTTTCGTCCTTTGTTACTGCACCTATGGAATGAAGAGTTGCTTTAGGAAAAAAAAAGGAATTTGCACTACACTGAATTTTTTTTTTCTTCTCTTAGAAAAAAAAAAGCATAACATCGTTGAAACGAATACTATTTAACATTCTGCAGCAACATGTTGTAACATGTTGCCATGTCATTAGGAATCCCTCTATTTTTCCATCCCCCCCCCCCCCACTCTGTTCCCTCTGTCTTGCCATTTGATCCCTGAGCTGGGGTTTTATTTCGGTTTATGCATGCTGAAGTGTCCATTATCTGCGTATTAGAGTAAAGTCTCGAGCTCTGTGGTCAGCTGGTGACTGCATGCACGATGAACCTATTTCCAAATGCAGTGACGTAACTTTCTCGCCTGATCTACAGTAATGTGCAAGTCTGTTCAGGAGAAGGTGCTGGTTTTATTACAATGGTAGTGCTGGCTGAAATTAGCACCGGAGTGGGTTGATACATGCCTTCCATGGGTCTTCCCATTGTACACGCAGTCATTAGTCACACATATTACTTTCCATGTGGAGGAAGCAGGAGTTTTATTTGTTTATACCTTGCCAAATACAGAATTTGGAGAGTCAAATATTGTGACGTTACATTATAAAAATTGTATTACATTATATAAATTATATAAATACTCTTTAGTGTAACTTAAAAAATCTATCTTATTAATAATACATAAATACCTGCATTCAACAAAAATACCAACTTTAATTACCATCTTTCAAGCACCAAGTTTGCAGAGTAAAGTTTTCTGTTCTAAAATGACAGTTGAGGGTAAAGTTTCAGTGAATTTAACCACTTGCTTTGTCTGCCTTCTGTTCAGAGCAGAGCAGTTTGACAGGACCTTTGGCCTGAAATGAGGTCAGGGAGACATTTTTCCCCCGGTAGAGTTCAGCCCCTGCAGACATAAATTCTCGTGATGGTATTCTTGTGATGGCATTCGGAGATGTGTGACAGGGGCAGGCCTCAGCTTAGTCTGCTACCTTCAGCCAATCAGGTGAACCACACCTGCACATTCCCTCCTCTAACCCACACCCCCACTTCTTAAAGGAAGGCGAAAGTAGGGAGGACCCCAGTTACCTGATGCCCCTTTAACTCACTGCTGTTCTGTTAACGCCCTCCAGAGACTGCTTTCAATTTCTCTCCTTTCCCCATCTCTTCTAGTCTCCATCCACCACCTGCTAAGAGAGAAATACTTTCTTGTACATTATTACCTGGAAATGGTCCTTTTTTCTCAGTCTCCCTGTGTGCTTCCTTTGATCCTGTTTTGGAAGTAGACCACTCTGTGACCTCTAAAGCACCTCGCAGAGCTGTAAATACCAAAGTGGCTGAACCTGTCGTGCTCACCTGTTCCCAAGTGTGCTTCTGGGCAAGAGAAACAGAAGTGGCTCTAGGTATTTTAAATCATGACTTTAAGATGATGTCATGGACCAGAGTAAGATAAAGAACTATAAATCAATTCTAGAAGTATGATATAAATCTAACCCTCATCATGTATTTTTATTAATTTCAGTCTTGCTCTCAGCAAGGATTGTAAAATGTGGGTATTCAGCAGGATGCTAAAGACATTGATTGTAATCTGATCATTCTTTTTGTCGTTCATATTAACTGTGGTTTCTACGAACCATTCCTGTAGTTATTTTAACCCTTGTGTTTCAAAGATGGCTTTAATGGCTATTTCTGAATCCACTTTGGGGCAAACAAAGTTAATATTTACAGGTTTAAGTTCAGGTCAGCCTGCAGAATGAATGCACAGCCGTTCCATACGGCAGATCACATCTGCTGGAGCAGCATCTTCTTCTGTCTGTTCATCATGTTCCTGCTCTGTTTTATGTCTCTCTTTCATGTTGTTACCAACATCGCTTCAGAGCAGAATGATCAGTGGATCGGAGGTAGATAATCTGTGGTTCTTACTCACTATCAGGCTCTGGACATGTTTACTGTCTCATCGTGGTTCTGGCAAGTGCTTCTCAGTTTTATTACTCAATTAAGCTATGATCTGTAAATAAACTGTCAAAGTCCAGTGACTATCAAAGTCATATGCATAAACGTAGCCTTATTTGTAGTGCACTGAATGAGACGAAGTTCAGGGGAGGACACCATTTATCAAATAGAAAACAATGTATTATAAATAACATGCTAAAGAAGTTGCCTGCCAAGGATTCTCTTAGAAAGAGAATCTTCCCATAGAAATATCCACGGTGTTTGGTATCTGGATTTATAAATACACCACTTAATTTAGAGATATTTGTTTAAAGCTAAACTTCATGTACAGTAAATCCACCAGGGTCAATAATAAAGTGGTTCTTAATATATCAGGTTATTAATATACATGTGTCAATAAAATGGGCTGGTCGACCAAATCAAATGAAGAGTATTTTTACAAATGGACCTTCTCCATTTATATACATTTAGGTGATTTATGTGTTTTATCAAATTTTACTCAGTGACAAAGAGGCAGACTGGAAAACATGTTGCAGAGATTAAAGATGTATATATGAACAGTTGTGTTGAAATGTGTTTTGTGCTTATTAATTCCATCAGAACATAAGTGAAAGTTTGGAGACATTTCCCCTGGCGTAGTCCCACTTACACCACTTTAGCAAACAGTATATCCTTTAGCTAAAAATAAACTTATCTGAGCTATCAGATGTTACTGGTTAACTGTGCTAAATGGTTCATCGACTGTATTAGAGGGGCAGGGCCTCCAGACTGCAACCAAAGCACAATCCACGAAAACCTCAGCATTGCCACAAGGGCTCTTGTTGGTGAAAACGGTCCAGCTCCTGCTTACACACTCTTGTTGTCCTGTGGGAGCCCTTAATGCCTTGATTCACTTAGTGGATTTCCTGTGGTTTTGATGGAGGAGACCCTCCTCATCACCAGTGTTTGACCTGCAGTTCATCAGGTCGGACTGATCTGGTACTCAGGCTGGCTGGCCTTTGAAGCCACAGTTTCTCCCTGCTGCTGAGTAGAGGTTTCCTGCAGTGGTGATGAAGGGAGGCCCCTGTGGCGGGCGGCCTGTTGAGCTCCATTTTCCGAGGTCACTGTGATAGACCACAGAGGCCAGCTGTGTGCTTAAGCCCTCGACAACATCTGGAAATGTATGTATCTGGCACACTGCATATACCAGCATGGACAGCCAACAACTAAAGTAAATATAAAGTACCTATTTATATATTTCTATATATAGTAATGATCTCTTTCTCCTATTTGTGCAGAGCATTGTTATTTAAAGAACACAACAAAAGTTTGTAAAAAGAAACAGACAGATCTTTCAAATGGCAGAAAAATACACTTTTACTCAAATTCAACCTCAAATGTCAGTGTATGTTCAGTGGCCCTGATTAAAGTGATTTGTAACCCCCACCGTAGATCTCTGTTTGTATGCTGTAACATCTTGTGATTAAGTGTGGGAAAGATTCTCCCTTGTGGGGGTAGGTGGTGGTGGTTGTCTTGGAGACTGTGTGGTTAGACAGTACAGATTCACAGTTTTTCAGCTGTGCTTCTCAGTGTTTGACGTTGCTCACTCATTTTCAACTATTCTCTAAGCCCACCTACTAAAGAGAGATGGATAGAGACTCTTAACATCTTAAAGCACTCTCACTGTGCAGGCATATATTAAAATAATTGGGTTGGAAATTGTTCTTGAGTCACTGTATTCAAGGAGAATCAAATCTGGGCTTGACTAATATAACAAATATTATGATACAATCAAAGGATTGTATAATCCAAAATCCATAGCTTAGGTTCTGAATGCACAGTTTCTTATGGACCACACAGTAAATCCATGTTATATTAAACTTAACTGAGCAATTTGTGTAGACAGGATTGGTACATTTTAGTGTGGCCTCTTCAATTTGGATGTAATTTACTTCTTTAATCAAACTCAAAATGATATATAGATTATAGGAGTTATAATTTACTCCTAGCTGTGTCCAGCAGACCTGGAGCTGGTGATTGTCAATTACACTCTCTGGTCTTCATTGCAAGGCACCGTACTGGTTTTCTGATTTATAAAATTCCTTTAATGCTCTATGTTTTCTATAAATACATCAAAATGTTATTTTTGCTTACACTAAAACTATTTTCTCAAGTATCTAAATCATAGTTTATCTTTACATCTGTGCATGGTACATGAAGATGTGTATTTATACCACGTATAGACAGATAGAAAACACTGAAATTAATGCTTCTATAGAAGTGATAGTTTATAAATACTACCATATGTTACACAGTCCAGACTGGTCTGGAACATCTTATTTTATTATGACATGAATCATATAGACTAAAATTTTACTCAAAGCCAACCAAAGCTTAAGTTTTGCACCACATGAATAAAGGTCAGCTTTGCACCAGCCCCCACCCACACTGCACACGCAGTGGTCTCTCTACATCCCCTTTCCATAGTCTTAGTCAGGCTCTTCCTTGACATGGCTGTGTTATATTGCTCTGACTTTCAAGTGCTGCCTTCACACTTCCTAGCCAAGTTGTTCTGCATACTCTCCAGCCCTGAGCTGCTGTAGGGGGGAGATGGACATCAGGTCCCACTGCACGATGGACCTCCTCCCCTGATTTCAGTGATTATGATTCCTGACTGTTGTGTCACATCATGGGCTGATGTAGTTTGCCCAAGAATGTTAATAACATTCTTGCCTCAGTCTAATAAACTCAGTAATATATTCTGTCCCAATTTGTGTGTCCATCTGCGTTTGACGTGACAACATTTTATAAGCAGTCAATAGTATAGAATCAGTCATCTGTTGTCTCTCCTGACATTTCAGACCCTGTTAGTGTGTGTACCTGGGAAGTAAGGACACTTATTATAATTATAGTAGTTTAGATATAATTACAATAATTTAGGTAGCACACAATTCAAAAGTATTTTTGAGTGATAATGTCTACTCTGCCATATTCTATTCTATTCTGTTCTGTTCTATTCTTGCCTATATATTAGATGTCATAAGATGTCATATTTGCAGTAAACCTTAGACCTTGTGTGATAAAAGTAGTTTTCACAGTATTAAAATGTGCATTCCAGTGACTTATTAGTGATTTATTATATATA
>JAOYMR010000016.1:7145255-7155784 GCA_025802075.1 Tenebrosternarchus preto | reverse complement strand
ATATAAAAACATGCTAGTAAACAATGTGTACCTTCCATTGCTCTGTGGAGTGGGGATTGTGCCCTGAAACTGCCCCACTCACAGATCCATCAGATCATATCAAATAGAGTATCAGGCAAAGTGTGCCTAGGGTGATGGGTGAGGCTTGAATGGGTGTTTTGGTTGTGTCTGAAAGAGAGGAGGGCGGATGATGGAGGTCTGTCTGCAGACAAAATGTGTGTGCGTGTGTGTGTTAGTGTGTGTGTTTGAGTGTGGGGGTGACATACGTAAAGATCTAGAACAAGAGAAGAATGCAGATGAGAACTACACCAAGATAGCGAGGGAGAAGAGAGGAGGGAGGCCCACCTGGCTGCTATTCATGCACTCTGACAAAGTCAGTGCCAAGACATGTTGGTAGATGTTCAAGTGTTTGTCTTTCTTGAGCCTCCCCACACCCCATTCATAACCCCCAGTCTAGCTACCCCCCCCCCCTCCCCCGCTGAGATAACAGGATCGTCATGCCTTGTCAACTCTAAGCCCCTATGCTGCACTCTAACCTAAGCATGATTAATGTTTGTCAATTATGCTTGAAGCCACATTTTGAAATATTGAAATTGTAATAGTTTTGAGTCAGTGTCATCTTAAAGCAAGATGTGAACTCAAAATAATGTTTACTGGTGTACAGTATGTTTGGAATTTACCAAACACATCCCAGAAGCAACTGCATTCAGACGTGTGTGGGACTGCTATAACACATGCGGTTGGGGTATAAAAGACCTTAATGAACTGGCTTAGACTAGTTATGCAGAAAACAGCAGTAAATATTTAATCTGATAATTCTACATTTCAGGGCTGTTTATTTTTATGCTGTTGAAAATGGAGAACACACCCAGATTGCTAGAACTTGTAAAGATGATAGATAGATAGATAGATAGATAGATAGATAGATACTTTATTGATCCCAGGGGGAAATTCTTGACAGGTATTGTTTTTGTACCTCTTCCAAACATGCAAAGGGAAAAACTATACCTTGTGTCATCTACATCTCTACTATTAAAACTCTTAAAAAGCACATATGCGCACAAACACTCTACATTGATTTAGGGCTTCTGTTTGGCCCGTTATTTCTAGACAATATCTTTTGCGGTTGGTGGAGGATGGTCACAGTTAACAGTTCTGTGCATAGGTTAAGACATGGTGAAAATTACATCTCATGGTGAAAATTACATAAACCAACTTAATCTGAATGTTTTGTTGGGAGTAAAGGATTGTGCAGGCCATGTATTCCAATGCTAAACATGTATTGTTAGCCACTTATCAGTCAGAAGCGTATTTTACACTAGCCAGTAGTCCCTAAACGAGTAACTATGCTTGCATATTTATGCTGTTCACTCTGGGATAAATATACACACTCAATTAAACATTTTAATATTTCTTCTATCTTCAGTGGTTAAGGCACTCAACTTGTAACCAGAAGGTTGCTGGTTCAAGCCCCACCTCTACCAAGTTGCCACTGTTGGGCCCCTCAATTAGTCAAGATGTATCAGTCACAATTATAAGTTGCTTTGGATAAAAGCAGCAGCCAAATGCTGTAAATGTCTGCTATCTTGGGCCTGAAAAAAAGTGTTTATTAATTATAGATACATCTGTTAAGTACACCCAGCAGTAACCTTAACCACTCCTGTGGTGTGCTGGGTGTGTAAACACTGGCAAGTGAAGCTATTTACATTCCTGATACACTTCTTGCTTTGTGAACATAAACAAAAACTGAGAAAAATGATATACCTGTAATAGTTGTAAAATATGTGATTGAAACACTTCTGTTTAATGGACCTCTTGACACAGATGCATCCAGGACTAGAATTGGACAGTTTCTTTTGTCTAGTGTCAAAAGAACATGCTGACACCTTAACACTGGCTGCTGAGTGATGATTGGTGATTTAACAATGTCGTGTGGTCCTGAAGTTTGGGATCCATCACAGTAATTATTATTTCATTCCTGAGATGCATCAGCGCCAGAGAGGCCTCCTGTATCACACATACCTTAGTACTGCAATAACAACACAGATAACTACTACACAGGACATACTACATACACATCACCAAGATTAGATCCTTCAGAACAAATTCTAGGACATTCCCATCAGTTCTGGGCGACCAGCATAGCAGATCTCTAAGATGCCTCAGTCACTGTGCTGTGACTTAGGACCTGAAACGTTCACAAACTAGATGCATCCTGAATCCTTTTTCAAGCAGTTCTGACAAAGCACTGGCAAAACACATTAGACACCTTGAAATTCTGACATTCTGAAGCTTAATCAAAGACAATTACTCTTTATGCATGGCTTTATGCATAGTGGGCCAATTGAACTTCATAGGAGTGTCACAGCAATGGAAAGTCATGGCCAAGTACTTTTGACCAGCATTTGTGGGTTTTTTTGTTTGTTTTGGTTCCATTGCATCCTCTGAATTTGTGCGTAACTGAGGGAGATGAGAAGTGACTTAAAACAACAAACAAAAGGCAGCTGTCATGATGTATTTACGATGATGAATTTCCAAAAAAAAAACCCAAAAACACTACATTATCTTTCCCTTTAACATCATCATAGTTTGACTTTATTTACTTTCCAATTAGGTATGACATTTTCCACAGAATCTGCTGTACCAGGAAATTGTTGTAGAATCTTTTTTACTGTTGATAGATATAAATGGACCTGTGTAGAAACATGTTAAACATGTTGCCTTCAGTGACCATAATTAGGTTACATGGAGAAGAACAGGAGAGCAGGAGGCAAGAGACAATGGAAGAGACTTTAGAAACATCTATTGACATCTGTCAGAACATGAGGACCAAGGCCTGTTTCTCTGCATGTAGAGTCCATTTGTTTTCCAAGATAAACACTTTAGCCTTACTTTAAGTAAAGCACATGTCAATAGTTTAGTGCTTGTCCACAGGTCTGAATTGTTAGGCTGAGAAGGTTTAAGTAAAGCACATGTCAGTAGTTTAGTGCTTGTCCACAGGTCTGAAAATATTTATATGAACTAAAAGGAACTAAATTAGACATTGTTTGTATTCTAAGTCTGCACACTACATAGGATGATTATAAGCAGATGTCAAGTTTTTGAACTTCCTTTTAGTGGACACCTGTCTGCACCATGGTGTCTGTACCTGAAGCCCCAGGGAACACATTGTAAAGTAGTACAAATGTTTTTGTGATACTAAACGACATTTAATAATTTGTGATACCAAATGACATTTCTAGAACAAAACAAACTCATTAGTCCAAGCTGAGAACAGACTGGCATTTCCAGAACCACAAATAATTGACAGCCTCTATGAAAAACTACACTACTCAAGCACAAGGAGGGAGAATCAGAGTAACACAATCAAATATCAATACAAACCTGATGATGACGATTCAAATAATTCATTCACCTCTGGGTTCTGATATAATGGTATGCTTTAATGTTTTTTGGCAGGATGAGGCACAAATGGCTAGCTATATAGATGGTGAAAATCCCACAGATGTCACTGTGAGGAAAACAGGAATTAGAGTGTGTGGGAGGAGCATAGGGTTTTTGAGTGTTTAGAGTAAAACCTACCCACCATAAAAGCCACCCGTTTTCCATTGTAAGGGGGAGAATCTGTATTTACATTGTACACCAAGAACAGCAAGATTGAACTAATTAGAAAGAAAGCATCTCCAGGCCCTGGGATGGCTGGTCTTAAATAAAACATTTTGTAATATGTGAATATAAGCTAAAGATTCAACACACAAAATACATTCATTCCTCCAGTCGATATAATATTTATGGAACCCGTGCTGCAAACCATCTTATGTTTCTCTTATGTAACAAGAACAAGCTCATTTACATATGCCTATTTATCCAACAGTAGTTTTTAGTCTTAGATTGTAGATTTTAGTCGATTTTAGATTTTGTACGTTCCACTTCTCAGTTATGTTTCAGGTCAGAATGTTTTTTGAATAAGGAACAATCTAGGGCGACCAGTTAGAACAGAGTTGATTTATCTGTATTAACATTTTATCCATCTTAGATCCATTTACAGTGTGTTCTCTAGTCAGTATAGTATATATTATTTGTTGTGTGTGCTTTTAAATTTTTTTGTGTGTGTGTGTGTGTGTGTGTGTGTGTGTGTGTGTGTGTGTGTGTGTGTGCACGCATACATTGCCTGTTGTCGTGGGGATCGTTTAAGCAGCCAAAGAGTGTGTCACAGTACATGGCTATATTTCACCAGCATTTCCCACCTTGGCGTCAGGAAGGGCCAGTTCTGGTTTTCTCTGCTCATCCAGTCTGCCCCTGTCCATCCCCATACCACCACTACTTGCGTCCATGTTCTTAAAGTCTTTGGCACAAGAAAATATCTAAGAGTAAAACATGTTTTTGAAAGAAATACTCAGAGCATAATTATACTGTGTTCAGGAGAACATGATTTTTTAAACCCCCTTGATCCAAACTTTCCTCATGTTTGGTCACAGGCTTCCATAATGACTGTATCTCTTCAACATGGTTCACATGAGGTCAAAAGAGGGAAATGTCTGAGGGGGGGCTGAGGAAACCCGTGACAAACTACCAAAAGTGAATAAGAAGAAAGTGGACAGTCCATGATGGTTTGATTTCATTTGTCCTGAAAGTACCACTTTATGACAAGAATATGGAAACCACTTCTTACTCTTACATTTTTCTGCTAGTTAAAAGAAGCACAGAATAAAGCAAGTGTTGGCTGGTTCTTGTTTACACTGTCCTCTTATATCCAGTGCAATGCACCCTGGGACTGCGGTTATTGTCTCACTATTATTACACGTATTACTATGATGAATACGAGAAAGCACATTGCTTAAACTTTCTGCTTTGGTCACCAAGCAGAAGTTAGTAACTTAACTCAGGATCAAGATTCCAATTTCCGCATACACATGATTTAGTCAAGGCCTAATATTTGCACTAAAGGTAAAATAAAGTTCTGATTTATTTCACTTATTAACCCTTTAGATGGCTTTCCTCCATATTTCCCCTCCAGCTATTTTATTTGTTAACTTTAAGATTATGGTTACAGATAGCTATGCAAGAATTCATATTATGAAATCTTATAGGCAAAACAATCCACTCTATTGAATGGAATGCATTGAAGTTAAGCGTATCTTTTCAGAGATGTAAGACAAGCAGTTGGCTACTGTTTAACGTATCTATTGGTTCACGTATCCCATGGCAACAGCACGGGACCGAAACAAGATGAATGTAACCTGTGCGTTGAGACGTGCTCAGGTTTGGTAGGGAACAAATGTCAATAAACAGGCAACAGCAAGTGTGAAATGAATGGCTTCAGGTGAAAAGGAAAATACAAACACTTTGATTTCCTTTGAATCAGTACTGTAAAAAAAGATGTTTTTATTTGCTATTTGCATATAGTGGATGACAGCTTAATGACAGCTTAATGACTGGGAAAATAATACTGTTTTTTGGATTGGTATTTGTGCATCTGCAGGAGTAGCTGTGTGACCTCGTTGACCTCTAGGTCAGTGAATAGGTGTTATTGTAGGTCGTTGCCTTCGGCCTTCTGGAGGTCATGCTCCTCTGATTGCATGCACACGCTCCTGAAGAAATCCAGGTCAGGAGTCCAGAGTGGCAGGGGCCGTGTTGAGAATTGCACAATTTATTCCAAATCTGCAGGTAAGAAAGTAAGAGGCCTTTGCAAGATCTCCCAGAAAGACCCTTCATATGCTTAAGTACCCACACACTCCAGCCTTGCTTGGGTGGGGGGGGGGGGTAGTGTAAATGCATGAAGAAGCCAGTAAGGTCTTTCAGTAAAGTTAGTGCAGTTCAGTGGGTACAGGAGAAGACCACGAGATGGTGGTGGTGTGGGGGGTAGTATTTGTTTTTCCAGTCTCACCTTGTGTTCATGCACTACCCCCACCGTTCCAGCTAGGCCGCCTGGATCAAGACCCTCTATCTAAGCAGCCTGTCGGGCTGAAGGAAGTATGTCAGACTATCAGTGAACAGGTGTGCCACCATAACCAAGGCCTTTAAATTTCATATTAGTACATTTATGATGAAGAGAGATAGGAATCAGGTACGAGATAGGATTGTTTACTTCTTAAACAAATGACATTTATCCTTTGTGTTTATTTATTGAACTGTATTTTACTTCAACTTTCAAATGTTTCATAGGTGGGCACACACAAACTCTCTCTGTCTCTCACACACATACCACACACACACACACACACTCTTTCTTTCTCTCTGTCTCTCTTTTCAGAGGGAAAGAATGGTGATTGTGTTTCCAGACCTCCATCGTAAATCACCTCCCAATCAATTTGTCTCTTGTGTGTAAAGGTTAATTTAATATTCTTGCAAAATTCCTGGGAAAGTGTCCAGCACCCACATCATTTTGGGTTTCAGTGGTTTCAATCCAATCTATAATTCTTATTATCAGTATTTTTTATCTATATTTAACTGTCATTTTTTTAAAAATCATTTTATTATCATGCCATCAGATTTCTTAATTAAATATCTTTTAATATATCAAGTTTAAACTGTTTACACATATTTTGTGGTACTTGATACATATCTGGTATTAACTGAATACCTGCATCAGTCTTTAATGTATCAAACACATGTGAAAAGTACAGGAGACACAATGTATTTTCTTGCATCCCAGCAACTCCACATATCTGGAGATGCAAGAACTGTTCCAAGATAATCCTCCTATCAAGTTTGGTATACGGGGGCATATGGGAGCTGATCTTTAAGGGTCGGCCATGCTGAAGTTCTAAGCTGGGTCATGAACTTTCTGTTTTATTGGACGGAATCCTACTTTACCTCTCCCCTTATATCCAAAGACATACCGTACTTCCTCGTTTAGCTGTAAGAGGAACCCATCTTGGTTGATCGAGCCTTGCTCGAAACTCAATATGTACACACTTATCTAACGACAAGGCTGAAAGGAATTGGAAGGAATTTGATTTGCTGCTCCTCTCAGTGGTTGGAAGGATTAGGAGAAGCCTGGAGGTGATAATTAAAGCTACTGTGACTGCTCCTATCCCAGCCGGCCTGAACCAGCTATTGTCTGCATTCCTGAACACCTCTTCCAAAGGGCATGCATGCTACCTCACTTCCATGTTCATGCTATTGTGCTAGAGGGGATCACCCAAGTACCCTAACATCTCCTATTGTTTCTGTGTTTATTTTCATTGTCATTGTCATCATCAGCAGCAGCAGAAACCTCCGCAGTAGATACTAGGCTTTCAGAGACACCAGTCCTGATCATCAGGTCTCCTGGGCAAAGAGGAAGTTTAGCTAAATCCATGTTGCATATTCTTCTTGTTTCCAGGCCTTAGATGTCTGCTGCCTCCCCTCTCAAATGTTCAGTGTGGAATGACCTCACCACCCCCCCCCCCCCAGCACTCCCCTCACTTATATACCAGAACAATAGCAAGACCTCCATCGGTCTTCTGTACTGGTTAAAATGGAGTGAGTGGGTAGAAATTCCCCTCTTTGTGCATGCATGCGTGTGTGTGTGTGTGTGTGTGTGTGTGTGTGTGTGTGTGTGTGTGTGTGTGGCCTCACTGCAACATTCTTGTCCTTACGTAACTCTGTGGGGTGTGAGATTATGTTTGGCTGTATATGGTGGCTATCTGTCTGGCCTCCCATGATGCCTGGTGGCAGAGGGGATCATTGTAATGTAAAAGGTTTTTCTGTAGCAAAGGAAAGCATCCAATTATCATTCTAAAGGCCTCATGGGAGGATGATTGGTGGTGATGGTGGTGCAGTGTGTGTGTGTGTGTGTGTGTGTGTGTGTATGTGTGTTTGCTGTGTCCTCTCAGCTCTGCTCAATCATCCTTGCAACACTCCAAAGCCTCATTTTTTCTGTTTTTTTACCCTCCCGTTTGGCATTTTAACTAGGCCTCTGTGTCCAGCTGTCTAAAGAGGTCAAAGGTCAGATTCGGACATTTCTGTCGGGCCATATAACTCACTTCACACTCGTAAGGTCTCCTTTATTTCTCGTAAGGTCTCCTCTATTTCTCAGCGTCCGATTGTTTTTTGTTTTCCTGATTCTCCCCATTTCTCTCTTTTCTCTCTACATCTCTGGTGTTTCTCCCACCTGTTGCTCTAATTTGAAAGGCAAGAAAACAGCATGGGATTGATTTATACTCATTTTAAGCAGCTTTAGTTGTGGTCACAACCCTCTTTTATACACACAGAGAACAATCAGACCAGAGTTCAGTCGTTACCGGCCATAAGATGCCAGTCCAAAGTATGGTCTCTCTATGAGCACCATGCCATTCACATACATGACCTTTCTCTCACACATCAGTTCTCACCATCTGTTTCTGAGTCTTGACTCTCACTCACCCTTTCCTCTTCACTCTTATATTCTCTATCTGGGTAATATGGGGTGTGTGGGTGTGGGTGGGTGTCTGTGTGTGTGTGTGTGTGTGTGTGTTTTGGTGTGTTAAGGGAATTTTCATTCTCATCCCCCTCATTATCACATAGGCAGTTGCAGCAAATGCATTTAATGATATATGAAGGGTTGGGTTAGTTACTGTGGAGATTTTATCTCTTAGAAATGTGTGTGTGTGTTTGTACTTGTGCTTGTGTGCCTGTGTTTGATAGTGTGCATGTTTGTGTGTATGTGTGTGTGTTTATGTGTAGTAAGACAGAGAACAACAGTTACACCTTCAGTATGTTCATAGCTGGAAGGATGGAAAATCCCATCGCAAAGTGGAGTCAAACGTGTGCTATAATTTACAGGAGAACAGATGATAGTCCTCGTACCTGAGGACGTATCTATAATAAAAAACTCTAATAAAAAAGCTGTCTGTACGTTGTTTGCCCTTTAGTTTCTTAACTTAATCTTAAGGCCATCTTATCAACAAACAAAGAATAATGCAATTTATGCTTTGCTCTGAAATGGGAAATTATTTTGAAATGTGAAAGTTGTTTATATGAAGTTTATATAATTGTTTATATAAATCAGCTTGTAATTCGCATTAATGTGCAGTTGTTAACTTTCCCTGATGATGAAATCAAGGTATTGTAAGAAATGTTGAAGGTGAATCCCTGAACAGCCCCAGTATCATCTCTTCCCATCTTTCTTTGATGGCATACCTGGGAGTGTCCATGCCTCTGTCTCCCTCTCACAAAGCTCTCGTGTATAGCTGGCTTATGGAATGTTTGGTGGAGGTGGGTCAGGGGGATCTTCATCTCTCCTACATCCTCTCGTTCCCCCTCTTTCAGTCTGTTCTCCTGTCTTGTCATCACCGTGATCTTAGAAGAGACCGTGGTGAGCCGTTAATCTGCGTGAATGAGATATGCCTCTCTTTGTTGAAATTCTTCATCCTGGGTGGGGAAAAAAAACCCTCATAAATGCGCACACACATACAACATTCATACACATAAGCAAACACATGTCTAGAGCTGGATTTCCTTCCCATCCTCCATTTCACTCCCCACACGTGTAATTTAAGCTCATATTCCTTTAAAAGCAGCTACCTGCAGGCTATGATGTACCACTGCATCAAAAGCATTTAGTACCCGCTAGGGGATCTGCCCACACTTTTGTACTCTTGTTTTTACTCCCTCCCTCCTTTCATTTCTTCATCTCGGGGGTCCTATGTCTAATGTTCGTTGTGTTCTTGACCAAACTCTAGTTAAAGCCAAGCCATGTGTAATGTACCCATTCTTACACTGGTCTTTGTTTCACTGAGCTCTCACTGAAGAAAGAGGCAGAGAGAAGTGGATCAGTAGAACCACAGAACCGCAGAGGGTTAGGGTTAGGGTTAGGATTAACACACACACTGGAATCCCACAGACTCTAGAACTGCAGGAATACATTTCTTCACTGAGGATATGCAACTCTGCTGGGGCTTAGAATGAAGTTTGAAAGCATGACTTTTTCCCTGATCTGGGATTAGAGTTTGGCAATTAATGAAGAGGCTGTTTTCATGAAATGTCAGTGGTAAGAGATGATCTGAACTGTAGTTTCAACCATACTTTGTTTTGATAAATTGCTTTGAATGCAAACTAAATCTTACAGTTTCTAATTCTCATGAAGCGTGTTTTACACAGAGTATGGAGTATGCAGTCAGGTGTTATCTATGTCATTTAGACATAAATCAGAATCACATCCATCACCATTATAATGGCTCTGCTGGTGATGATCATTCATCTCAGCAGTGTGATCACAGCCGACCATCAAAGACAATGAACGTCCTCCAAGATGTATTTGCTAAACATATCAAAGGGGCTTTTCCGTTCCATCCCCTTTTGATATTTTGTGACTAAGCAGATATGTGGTACAGCACAAGTATTTAGATCTTTTTTTTTTTTTTTACTTTTGGGGTCCAGCATGTAAGATTTGAGACTAATGATCATAATATTACAATGTCGAATGTCAGCTTTTATTGGTGAGTGTTTACATCCATAATGAGTGTGTCGTAATGACTGGACTATACAGCGCAGTGTAGTCGTGTATGTAATCGGTCCTGGTACTTCCGTTGCTGGTAGAGAAGCGCTGTGGTCACCCACTAGGT
>JAOYMR010000016.1:7121513-7134741 GCA_025802075.1 Tenebrosternarchus preto | reverse complement strand
AATAGCCGCTTTGCTGTGCAGAATCAGCAAAAGAACCTGCATTGCAGTCGGATAAGGGCGTTCCAGTGGGATGAGGGCGTTCCAGTGGGATGAGGGCGTTCCAGTGGGATGAGGGCGTTCCAGTCGGATAAGGGCGTTCCAGTGGGATGATGAGGGCGTTCCAGTGGGATGAGGGCGTTCCAGTGGGATGAGGGCATTCCAGTGGAGCAAGAAAGCTTGGTCCTCGAACTGGTGCTTGAGCCAGAATGTAGCTGCTGTCTGATGAGGCAGCTGGTGACTGGTGTGGTGTGGTTGTGTCTTATCTCTATGACGTCCTTTTTGTTCTATGTACTGAACAGGCTGCGCTGACATGATTTATGTGGTCCAGGGAACGAGGTGGATCACGGCTTTGCATGTTTACCACTTATAAGCCGACAACAGAACTTTGGCTGCAGCATATAAACATTTAAATGTTAATAACGTTTAAATGTTAACATAAATATAACGTTTAAATGTTAACATAAATATAACGTTTAAATGTTTACGCAAATATAACGTTTAAATGTTAACATAACGTTTAAATGTTGCCATACTGAACACTTTCTTGCGAAACAGCCTTTTTCTACATGCTGCAAAGAGGTTAGTACTGTACTACACTCAATCAACAATAAACTTTTAGCAATAGTTGCAAGAATTTCTCTTGTTGAAGTATTGCGCAAAGAATTCCAAGCGTAAAATATCACAGCTCCAGCTCACCATGGATGCACATGACCACACAGCACAAGAGCTGGAACACTGGGCTACATCCCTGTGCCACATCAACACGAGCGTGGAATCTCCACCAACTAGACGATATTATCAAACAGAGGATCTTTTAATGTAAATATACTAAATATGAACAATATGAACTTCATTTAGATCAGAGACCCACTGCTCTTAAATCCTGCAAATTAAAAGTCTTAACAGCTAACGCAAAATTAATAAATGATTACTTCAGCATTATAGTGCTTTTTTACAACTCAGACCAGTTTGTTGAAAAGGTCTAATAATTCACAGTCTGTGTATTTTCACATTCTGAATGCTATAAGGTCTAATAATTCACAATCTGTGTATTTTCTCATTCTACATGCTACAATGCAGGGTTGTCCATTGTCTCCTCAAACTACACCCCTTTCTGTCGCTTTACATTTATGCTGTAAGTAAAGGCAGAATTGAGCAGAAGGTACTGAAGATGTGAAGATCATCTGTTGCTCTTTATCTCAGATCGTTTTCCTAACTTTAAAGGATGTGTTCTTCCTAAATTTCTGTTATTTTTTTCAAGCTTTACCATTGTTTTTTTAAATGAATATTTTTAGCAGATGGTATTATATCAGAATTTCTTTGGATTTGGAAGTCCCCAAGAGTCCAGAAACTACACTTTCTGGAGATTTGCATTACCCTATTTTAAAACTTTGTTATTGGGTAACCAGCTTTTGTATTGTAAATCATTGGTTACAGTTTCAGAAATTAAATACAGATATGTCTTGGATAAAAATGGAATTAAATACAGATATTGAATAATATGGAATAATAATGGAATCCTTGACTCCATCCTCTCCTTCAGCACTTACACTCCTTATGTATGGGCTCCTTTACCAACATTCCAAATGTAATAGTTAAATCCTAATTTAAGATTAAATATCACTTTGGACTTCAGTCATCCTCTCTCAGTCACACCCCTCCACATCACAATCATACTTTTCCTCCATCCATAACAACCAGAGCATTTTCATTAAGGTCAAATCTAGGTCTTCTTATCTACCAGGATAATAGATGTCTCAAGGGTCACATGTCATCTCATATGTCATCTCAAGGGGTGGGGGGGGGCACTCCTGATCTGTGTATCACTGATTAGTAACACGTAACTAGTAACTGATTAGTAATTAGTAATTAGTAACTGATTAGTAACACGTATTAGTCTTCTGAAGATGGGCAGTAGTGGGAAAAAAAAAAGAGAATTCACTTTCACATGGTGAATTGGTACACACACCTGAACATGAAATAAAAGGCTGTACTATCAGCCTCGAGAGCTCGACTGATGCTATCTCACATGAACATATACTGGCATGTAGACGCCGCTTTGCCTATGGGTGGTCTCGTTTACAGCATACCCCAGATAGTGAGAGAGGCGGAGGTCTGGGGAGGGGAGAGGGAACCAAGTCAGCACTCAGCCACCTCACAGTAAACTGCGCGCGGAGAGCTCAAACACAGCTGTCACAGAGGCCCACACGCAAGGTGGCGGGTCACCAGCCAACACGGGACACGACGCGAGCACCTCTGTAACCAAATGTTACCTTTTGTGGTCTTAGCTATAGACGGCTAACAGCAGGATGGTGCAGAAACAAGCATGGTGAGAAAATATGAATGTTGGAGGAGGAATTACCCCATGTATGTGTTTTTTTTTTACCGTGTCCAATGCCGCGTTGCGTTCCTCAGTCTCCTGGGTAGTGAGTAACATGTTGGTGAGGTATTATCATGACTATCTCAGCAGTATTTATTGCAGTTGTCTCCGCAAAGATCACAGAGCTCCTCAGGAAAGATTTCAGCTGTCAGAAGGCATGTTTGCACAATCCTCTTACACTGTTGCTTTCAGTGTTAAAGAATAGTGCAAATTTTAACACACAAAAGGCTACAGACAGACAGACAGGTGGCTACAGAAAGACAGACAGGTGGCTACAGAAAGACAGACAGGTGGCCTCGGCGAACGTTTGTTTAGGCTCATTCAGGTGGACTGTCTCTCCAGGGGTTTGCCTGTCTGACATCAGAACACAGTTAGCTCTCACCATTCATGTTCCTCGTTGATGGGCTGGGCAGTTCTTAAATTGTCAGATGGGCTGTTGAAAGGTGATGCGGCACAACCAGACACTTTTCCCTCCAGCTCCCTCCCTTTTCTTTCTTCTCTTCTGGTCACTCATGGAGATGGATGGCAGTGATGGATGGTGCCGGTCACAGGAGAGAGACATGAGCCCAGCACTTAGCAAGACAAATCTTTCCCCCGAGCAGGAGGGCAAGCGCGCGGTCAACTGCTGCGTGTGCGAGAGTGTGTGTGTGTTTGTGTGCACGCACGACCAGGCGAACGGAGGTCAGTTGTGGAATTGTGGAATTAGCTACGTCAAAGCTCAGGACGCCTGTTGAACTAGTGAGTGTGGCAAAGCCCATCTGGACTGAACTGCACCTTTTGTACACATGAAGTTAGTGATGCAGCACATTTAACACCATTCCCAAAGGATTTTGTAACTGAAAAGAAGCGTTTGTGATCCACACTTTTATGAATACATTACTGGGGTAAAGGTGAAGAGTCTTACAACTAGTGACATTTGAAACACACACACTGCAACATGCATATACAGGTGTACAGGCTTCATGGGCTTAAGGCCATTTTCACCATGAAAAGCACAGAAAAGGAAGAAGAAGCCTTTGGTAGCGAGTGTAGATATACTTTTTCCTGCTCTGTGCACCACCCCCTCCACAACTCCTTCCTCCCCATTCTTCCTGGCACCCCTAGCACCCATCTCCGTGGCACCCATCACCCTAGCACCATCCTCTCTAGCATGCCCCCCCCCCCCCACCACCACCCTCTCTTGCTGAGGTGCACTGAGGGCATTCTAGTTCACATGTGCTCTGTGCCAACTGTGTGCCTGTGGGGCACCGAGGGCTGAGAGTTCCCCAGGGTTTTCAGTTCTTTGCCTTTCTCTTGGATTTTTTTCCCCTTCATTATAAACTGCCCTTGCTTGGTGTGGTGGTTGTAAGATAATGCTGATATGCCTTTGTGACCGTTTTGTTGTGGTTTGTGGTGTACACACCTTTTCCGCTCCCTTGTTGTGCTGTTATACATGCAGATATATACATGTTTCAGAGGGGGGAGTGAGATCTTTCTCCTCCCCCCCTCAACCTGCTACTGTCAGGTCGATTAGAGGCACACAGTAGATCAGAGATGTGAATGGGACTTTCTAACCCATTTTCTCCTCCTTCCTCTCCTTCCCTCTAACCATGTTCTCCTTCTCTCTGTCTCCTCATCTGTGTCTCAGCCAAAAATCTCTTTTACTCTGAAAAGCACAAGGTTGTGAATTTGTATAGTTCTGTGACATTTACCATTGAACCCGTGACCAGACGGAGACAGGCTTCACGCTAAGACTCTCCACACACTCACACACACATGGCCTTTGTGTGGGTTAAACCAGACCTTAATTATTCTCTTAAGAGTGCAGGGTTGTGGTTTTATGTGGCTCTCCACTGCTGCCCAAGTCCACTGCCTTTCTCCTCTCTCCCTCCCGGAGCTCAAGACCATGTAAAATGGTCTCACACACTCTTTCATCCTTCTAATCACATCGAAAGACATTGTAGGAGCAGATAAGTGAGTTTAGAAAGTCTGTGATAATTAATGGTACAACATGTTATCTAGCAGATTTTAATGTTTGGGAAATTTGTGCCTGCACAGGTTTACACACTAGGAATTGGGGAACTGAGACCAAATCAGTGACGCCTGTGACAGAATATATATGAAGATCAGGGAGGGTTACACCACTGCCTTACTGGCAGTATTCTATTTATTATTAATTAATTACAATTGATAATTAATTAATTTTAATTATGGTGAAATGCTTTTAATTATGATTAGGTGCTTTTAGCGTGAGAAAAGCAGAACGTAAGGATCATCACTGTGTGTAAAATACGGGGGCCCAGTGGATAAGGCTGGGTTTTTTTTTTCCACAGGCCTGTTGAGGCATGATGTCTGCACCACAGGCTGTTACAACAGAGTGTCACCTGCAGAATTCATGCCAACGTCAACTCCATGATCTCTGTCAGGCCCAGAGGCAAAAGTTAGATTAATCTGTCATGTCCTTAGTATTTTACACAAAATGCCAGACAGCTGTTAATATTGGCAAATAAGCATTTGTGAGCAGTTACGTCTTGGTTTGTGTGTGTGTGTGTATGCTTGCATGTATAGCATTGTCTGTGCATGTAAGCAGGTATTCATGAACACGTCTGTGTATGTAAGATAAACATTAATCTCTGAACATTCACCCGCACCTATTATGTCTTTTCTCCCACCATAAGTCATATCTTATGTTTTGAATGTATATTATCAATAATATTTGTATTATGTAAAGAATTATCTAAGGCAAGTTCTGATTGTCGTGAATAGTATGGGGCAGTGCATGTCTTTCTCTGTGGTTTTACTGTGGGAAGATATTTGTGCACTGATAAGAAGATGTGAACTATTTGCTGTGGAGACTGTGGAGGAGCTTCTGTTACCTACTAGAGGGCACTGATGTTAATCCATCTCTCTCTCTCTCTCTCTCTCTCTCTCTCTCTCTGTCTCTCTCTCTGTAGGGGACGAAGACTCATGAGCCCTGTGCAGGGCGTGACTGTAGTTGGGGTGGATGTCCCTGTCCCCCAGTAAAAGGCAGCAGGGTAAGTAGAAGATAAATGTAAACACACACACGCACACACAAGCTCACACATACACACACATGCTCACACACGCTTACACACACACATGCTCACACACACACACACGTTCACACACACATGCTCACTCACGCACATTCACACACACACACACACACACATTCTCATATAATATGAATTCTCGAATTTAACTTTAAATTCTGTAACTCAACAAAATAAATAAATAAATGCACCTGGTCTGGACCATTTTAAAAATCAAACATTTGAAAAACTTGTAGTCGTTAACAGAGTCTTTAACCCTAGTCACCTCAACATGCTGTCTAGTGTGTAAAGCACCAGCTATTAGACAGTGTTTGACAGGGTAGATGTGTCAGTCATATCAGACAGTGTGGTCTAGCACAGCAGGTTTTGTACAGCAGGAGCAGGGAGTGCAGAGGGGAGGTACAGACAGTGGAGACGCAGGTACAGACAGTGGAGACGCAGGCACAGACAGTGGAGACGCAGGCACAGACAGTGGAGACGCAGGTACAGACAGTGGAGACGCAGGTGTCAGCCCAGCAAAAGAGTGTGGACACTGTGAGTCTAATTCATACTGTATACAGTGTGAATGCAAGTATAGTGGCTAGGATTTTACAGAAAAAAATAAACTCCCTTCAATTATATTATATATCTATCATCGGTCCTTAAATTCTGAAGATGAGTTTGCTGTGAGGTGGAATTATTGACAGTGAGTAATTTCATAATTACAAGGTAGCATTTTTCATAAGCAGGTTTTAAGTGTTGGAATGGTAATACAGGGTTGGTGTAGGTGCTTCTCAGGACAGGGATGTAAAGAGGACATGTAATTGGGAGAAAGAGAAGTGTTATAGAAGTGTTATAGAAGTGTTATAGAAGACACCTATGTGACTTTATTGTTTAAGACCATGAGTACTAACCACAGCTGATACTAGTGAATGGGCAATAAAGTGGACACACACACACAGACTCAAGGACATACTTTTATTCCTGAACAACAGAGAGCACTCTAGCAATTACTCTGTGCTGCCGTTTTAAAATGTTTTAATGTTGGGATTGATTCTGGTCTTAAAGAAGACCAGTGTGCTTGCTTGAGCTGAAATGTGTGAGAGGTCTTTTACAAAAGGGTGATAAGGGCTCATTCCATTACCCCTATGCATCAACAACGTATATGTAAATGGAATTGTATATTATTTTATAATATTTATAATATTTTTTACCTAAGAGTTATGTGTATATTGTTGGAAGGTTTTATAAACACAGATACACACACAGAGCACACAGAACAGGAGCATTTTTAGCAAGATATACTGATTGTTGTAAAGCGTCCACTACTAGACAAAGTTTACATTTACACATTTGGCAGACACCCTTATCTAGAGCAACATACAATTCCAGTTATGTTGCAGAGGTGTGTAGTGTTAGACGTCTTACCTAGGTAATATGTAGTGTTAGGATTCTTACCTAGCATGCAGAGTGTAGTGTTAGACATCTTAGCTAAGTAGTGTATAGTGTTAGACATCTTATCTAGGGAGTATGTAGTGTTAGGATTCTTCCCCAAGGATTCTCAATGAATTGAACCCCAGTCTCTCATGGGAGAAACAGCTCACTAAACTTTGCCATCCAGAAGTTGGCAAGAGTAAGATTCCATACAGCTGTGCCAATAAGATTCTATATAGCTGTGCCAGTAAGATTCTATATAGCTGTGTCAATAAGATTCCCTACAGTTGTGTCAGTCATGTTAGAGGGGTAGCATTAGTGTCCTTCACACACTCACTTTCAGGCCTGGAGAGGCAGCACTGAGACAGTGGACCGTGAGAGAGAGAGAGTGAGATGGATGAGTGAACCAAACACAGGAGCTTCTCCTGTGTTTGACAGGGCTTGCACAAGTCTAATTCAAACTGCACATGGCATGAACACAGAGGATAAAGATGAGCAACTTCCAGGATCTCTGTGATGGTTTGATTTTGCAAATAAAACATACAACAGTAAACTTCCTTAGAATGTATTATGTAACTGATATAACAACCTTCTGTTGTTGGTGCTTCTCTGATGTGGAAAAATTCTCAGGCAATTAGATTATAACTGAGAACCTGTTTTGTGCATGGGCTTTAGTTTCTGGCATAATGGATATTATACTGATCTGTTGTCTAAGGTCTAGAATACATAGTTGAAATGCTAGGACAACGATATGGTATTCAGGTAGTGGTATTGGTTCAGGTGTTTCATAGCGGTGAGGGTGGAGATGAGTTGACAGGAAACAGAAGTGTTAAAGAGTGCACATTTCTAACTTTTGGTAGTGAAGACCATCGTAACTGACCACAGCTGCCACTACAGTGAATGTGCAAATAGATATATGTACCCACACACACACACACACACACACACACGCGTGTGCGCCCGCACACACACAAGGCATAATTTACCCTAAAGCCTACACTACTCATGTCAGCCAAACCACATCACATTCCAAGATGGTTAAACCACAGATATAGCAAATTCATTAAACTTCCTCTGAGTAAAACACTAAAAACCCTGTGTGACATTTCCTCACAAAATGCTTTCCACATATCCCAGGGAACATCCTTAAATTTGGGCTTATTTGCTTATTGATATCTAAACCCCCAATTCTTGTCTGCTACCATCTATACACAAGAATGTGAGTTTGACAGCTATGGTGTAAAGTTTGTTTTGTCTAAATCTTCTTGCTTTGTTTGCATCATTATGAAGAGCATGAGGGAAGAATCATATTCCTTGCTACCTGGTCGGGTCTTCTGGGTCACTGTGGGTCACTCTTGCTCTCTCTTTCCATCCCTTTGCATCTCTGTCACTCTGTGAGAGCAGCAGTGATGGACACAGGCCATGCGCACCTCTGAGCCTCCTTCCTTCACCAGCGCTCTGTGCCTGCCGTGAGAACAGCTCAGCAATGCCTGCCCTCCAGCCACACAGTCCTGGCACACGCGCTTAAACCTGATCTAGGGTCAGATTTATGGTTGATTCACATGTATCAGATAAAAGGTGCCTTTTATTGGCATCAAAAGAATCACAGCAGTCTCACCAACCTGATGATATAAACAGATCTGCCGTCTCTCTGCACTGGTTATTGCAACATTTATAGACTGCAGAAGACAGACAGCAATAGAAGTCAGGGTGTGATAATTATAACGTTACCATTTGGAGGGGCTAGCTGGACAAACAGGAGAAAAGTTCCTGAACTGCAGCGCTAACATAGGCCTGTCTGCTATTGTGTTAAACGCCCGCACTCACCTATACTACAGCCTGACTTTCCTCAGGACGCTGTGTGTCCTGGTGTAGGTGATCCTGCCCCACCCTCTGATCACGGTCATCAGAATGGAAACTCAAGGGTGTTTAGCTTTAGCTTGTAACTAAACTAGCTGTCCAGGAACAGCACTCCAGATGCCTGTAATATTTGCTCATTTCTGCTTCTGACCTCATCTTGTTTGAGTATCGTTTTAAATGGTGCTGTTTGGTGTGACAGTAATATGGAGTCGCAGTGAACACTGGCTGTGTTGCTGTGTGGTGAACACAGTGAGCAGTGAACACTGGCTGTGTTGCTGTGTGGTGAACACAGTGAGCAGTGAACACTGGCTCTGTTGCTGTGTGGTGAACACAGTGAGCAGTGAACACTGGCTGTGTTGCCGTGTGGTGAACACAGTGAGCAGTGAACACTGGCTGTGTTGCTGTGTGGTGAACACAGTGAGCAGTGAACACTGGCTGTGTTGCCGTGTGGTGTGTAAGTACAGGCTGTGGACAGACACCTCCTCTAATTGTTGTTTAACATAAAATGAGCCATGAGCAACACCTTAAGTAGAGGCTTGGCTCTTATACACTCACACACACACACACACACACACACACACACACACACACACACTTGTGCACATACACGTACATGCACACAACATATCTGTTGCTTCTCCTGTTTTTTTAGCAGGAAAAACAGGGAAAAAGCACGTTCATTCACCACACTTTGACCTCTTCTTTCCCAGTCTTGTAAGATATAAACCTTTGAAAGTTTATAAACAGCTGTGGAATCTTTCTACAGTATTTGCATTTCCTAAGCTAAACTCCTCAAGAGTTTTTCCAAACAGATCTGGATGCAGCTGTGGTCAACATTCCTGGCAGAAAAAAAGAAGACAGTTTAGTGTAGTAAAACTTATAGTTTAGTTTAGTAAAACTTGGTCTCTGCTGCCCTTTTGTGTTAATATGCTTAATCCTGGGCTGTGAAGTCACTGCACTGTGCATCAACGTAAAACGTGTCTGAGCCTTATGTGTCCTCCCTCCAGCATCCTGCATCCCAAGTGAGTTAAATCAGCCATGTTGCCAATGCCTACCAGGCGTAAGGGATTCAGAAAAGACAAATGAGCATGGTGAAGAAATATTGCCTTTTCTTAGACATCATATTATGGCTAGGATACTCTTACTTTAGGGCAATCCAGTGTGGCTAATAATGTCAGAGAACTTCCCAAAGGCCATGAGTAGCTAAAGAGAGGTTTCTCATCCTGCCAGTGAAACATAAACCAGACGCCCATGCTGGACTCATTTGAGCCGATAACATCCATTTCCAGTGAGGTCAGAGGTTACAGGAGGCTGACGGCATGGTTTGTGTTAGGACCACTTTTATGTTTCCCCGGGGGAGTTGAGGAGAGCATGTGGAGGTCTGGAGGGCCAAGAGTGTGCCACCTCTCAGGGCCCAGCCAATTCTTAACAGAGATTTAAAGCCATATAGATTAGGCCTGTCTGTGGTCCCCACTCAGGTGTCAGTATCTTAAAGATGATGGTATGTTAGACAGATGTCCCTAACTGCACCTTGTTGAGGTTAGTAATGGCCAGAAGGATTCTGTGCATTACGGGAGAGATGAAGCTGATGTTGTTTTTATAGATGTGCTGTAACTATATGCGTAGCACTAGTGCTTTACTGACTGCCTGGTGATGCAGCTAATATGTAGGAGGAAAATGGTTGCTCTGATGAGTTATTTTTGACCAAATTGACTAACATATTTTTGTGTGTGTCTGTGCATTGGTGTGGGTGTCTACAGTGTTTGTGTGTGTGTGTGTGGGTGTGTGTGTGTGTGCGCGTACATGCATATGTCTGTATGCTTGAGGCAGTGTAGTAAATTTTTGACAAATGGGGTCCTGTCCTCCCTTTCTTTCCGAGTACGTCTCTCTTTCTAACTTCCTTCTTATCTAACTTATCCTAAAGCCTTTGTTGAACCCACTTCCTGCACACCTAGTCTATGCATGGTATGTGTGCTGTTCCTCACTAAAGTTCTCCCTCCCTACCACTGGAATAAATTCCAAGATCTTTTCAACCTCCATCTTCTCTTTTAACCAAGCGGAACCTGCCACACTCTGGATGAGCCATAGACATTTTGATTTGTATTTATTTGTTTTTGTTTTCATACATGCTTAACATCAATCTTCCTCAGCATCACAGATTTTGTACAAAGCTGCCTGCTGTGTGAACCTTTACAAATATGCTCTTCTTTGAATTGAGCAGGTATCATATTACACCGTTCAAAGAGGGTACAAACCCAGCTGTAATCGCTTCAGTCGTGCAGCTCTGTGAGTTGCATGTTAGTCTCTTCAACATGCAGTCTGTTTGCTTTTATTGTCCTTTCTGTTTCTTGCGAGCATGAAGTCTGTCAAGCATGTGAAAGGAGAGGTGGGTGTCGCTCTCTGCTTCATGATCCACTGTGTCGTCTGACCCCTTTGCTGTCTGGGTTCTGATAGCTGAATGGATGGTTTGCCAGGTCCTACAGAACCGTTGAGAGAACAGGGGAGAGGGTTCAGGCTTCTCTCTATATCGGCTAAAAAACGACTCGAGCACTTACCCTGTGTGAAAAGTGAATATCACTCTTCTGTGATAACTGTGTTTGAGTTTTGGCTGTGCATGAGCATTCTTTGTTGATGTCGAACAACACTATGAGGTATTATCCTTTTACACCTATCGATGTGCTGTTAAAACAAGAACACTTGTTTTATCCAAAGGTAATAATTCAGAGCATAGTTTTGTATGAATAGATGCTTTCATGGTAGGTGATTATAATGGGCCTTGGAACATACTTAGTATCTGGAACATAATTAGTATCTGGAAGTGACACTGCCATCTGTTGGGTACCGATGGAATTACAATTCCAATTGGAGGATATTGGAGACAGGTTGTTTATGGGTTTAAAGATCACATGAGTTTAAAGAAGAGAAAAAATGGAAGATAATAAGAAACAAGTGGAAGTTGTAAGTAGTTGTAAATTTGGTAGTAACTCAGTCTGTAAGTGGAAATGTCATGGGAGTAATAAATCTCATCATCTAGTACTCTAGAAAGTGGGTTTCCAAGGCTGAATCAGTCAAACTCTGCTATGTTCTGCTCTGATGTGATGTTGAAGGCTTCTTTGCACCACGCCCATCACTGTAGTCATTGAGCACTCGATGTGACAGTTAAAATCATCCCTTGGGCCTCACTGCCAAAGAACAATGGGTCCCATCAAATCCACAGGGCCCACAGGACTGAGCAGGGTGATCCAGAGGGAATCTGTCGGCTCAAGGATTCTCATGACTGTATTAGCAGGAAGTGAAGTGCATACTGGCTAACTGGGCTGGTATGGCTTAAGCAGACAGAATGGGGTATATTGTATGCATTGTGAGATGGGAGATTACTGCCACAAACAGCAGTCTTATGCACCTTCACTTGTCTGGAAGTCATTTTTACAGTCAGTAATCAGTAGGAAGTGTACAGGCCTTTGCTTTGTATGACTTCAGCACATCTGCGGCCACAGGACATCACTAGTCTCTCACACCACTCTGATGTGATTTTGGTCCGCTCTTCTTCCAGTCTCTTCCACAGTTCTGTGATTGTTGTGGGTTTCTTGGTCATTACTTTGTCACCAAGGATTTTCCAGAGGTTTTTATTGGGTTTAAATCAGGACTCTGGGCTGGACATTTCATTGTTTCAATGTTTTCAGTTTCAAGGAACTGCTTTACCCGTTTTGCTGTGTGACAGGGGACATTGTCCTGCATGAAAATTGCTGGCTGACTGATGAACGCAAGGAAGGAACCATGTGTTGAAGGTTCTGATACACACTTGCATTCACTCTTCCATGTAGCTGTACGAGAGGTTCAACTCCTGCTGCCGAAAACATTCCCCAAACCATGACACTTCCTCCTCCACCTTTCACTGACATCTTTACACACTTTGGGTTCAGTCTTTCCCCAATTTGTCGACGAACATAATGTTTCCCCTTCAGACACAAATAAATTAAACTTGCCTTCATTACTAAAATGATCTCTGGACCACTTCTCCTCTGTCCATACAACATCCTCCCTCAGTCTAGCTTTTTGATTCTTTCTGCTAATGAAAGGTTTGTTTACTGCAGAGTGGGCTTTCAGTCCAAATGTTCTTAAACGTCTAGACACTGTATGACGACACAGACCCTTACCCTGTTCAGTGCTGAACTGGTGAGCGAGTCCAGCTGCAGTGTTGAACCGATTACCTGCATTATCCTGTCCTCTCTTGCCTCTCTTGCATTTGTCTTTTGTGGGCAACCAGCCTTCCTGGGGGACTTGAATGAGTTTGTGATGTTGTAAAGATGCAATATTCTAGAAATCAGAGACTTGGAACGACCAACTTCACTTTCTATAGCTGATAGGGTCACCCCTTTGGCCTTCATCTGGACAACCTGCTGCCGGAGGGTTTCTGTCACTTTGGAACGGCTCACCATTTTTGCAAAGTCAGTGAAAACTGGAAAGTTAGGCTGCCAGTTAA
>JAOYMR010000016.1:7087732-7111979 GCA_025802075.1 Tenebrosternarchus preto | reverse complement strand
TATTGAACCCTATGGATTAGGAATGGGATGTCACTTAAGCTCATATGTGAATCAAGGAAGGTGAGTGAATACTTTTGGCATTATAGTGTACATAGTACGCTGTGTCACTGTTAAATCCATTTATTGTGACCTGTGTATATTCACATTTATTATTTATTCTATATATAAATATGCTGTTTTAAGTGTCACAAACACCTCCCCTCCCCCACCTGATGTGGTAACTGTGGATGAGAACTTGTCTAGAAGGCTTTTGACCATCATGATTGTGGCCTCAGACCAGAGTTAAACTTTTCTGCTTATTTTTCTAGGGAACCCATGGACAGGGTTACCAAGGAGAGAGAGGAGCAAAGGTAAACAACACCAACAAACCACTTCTCTGTTCTCAGGCATCTGTATTTGCTGTATCTCCTCCCATCTGTATTTGCTGTATCTCCTCCCATCTGTATTTGCTGTATCTCCTCCCATTTCTTTTGGGGGGGGGGGGCTGGGGATTTCATATACTGAATACACAACAATAATGATGACAGTATGTTGAAATAGCAGGGCACATCATGTGATTGTAAATAATGTTTTTGATACTTGCCCAAGTATATATACCCAGTTGTCTTTGAGTGGCCCAGTCAGTGGGTTTGTTTACATATTACAGTAACATGTGTTTCATGTCTGGATCATATCAGGACGTACTTTGGTTGGATTCCATTCACACTTCTTGCTACAATACCTGACCAGATAAGATCTCATTTTAGTCTCTGTCCTATTACATCCTATTGTAAATGTATTTTTTGCCTGCTATCACCAGTGCATGCATTCAAATAAACCATTTTAAACAGACAACGAATCTCTTGTATTGGCAAAGAACGATCTGTCTTGCTGTTACATTAATTTATAATGAAAACACATTCACATTTACATTTGTATTAAATGTGGTCAAGCTGTGACTCCAACCACCTCTGAATGTGGTTTGAATGAACTGATTGTAATCCAATCCCATTGCATTCTGGTGTATTTATCCCTGGGTTTTCATGTCACCAAACGAAATCCAAGTGTGATCCAGACACTAACAATGCACATTAATGCTAGGTGTAAATAGCCTTCATTAGTCTGTTTATTTAATCTGTTTAATCTTTAGTCTTTTTAATGACTCACAGAATTTTTAAACGAGTATTTGTCCTTTCAGTGCACTGGGTATTTGATATGAGCCCTACAAGAATTCAACCAAATCATGCTTAATTGACTAACAGAGGATATTGGCTATCGTCACCAGTTTGCATGCTCTCATACTTACTGATCACATACTTTCCTACACTGTTTTCGATCACTTTACAGTAGGCCACCATGTTTGCACTGATTCAGTCTCCTGCATGCTGGGACTTCCTCTTTTGTACAAATGCAAGGGACTCTGAATATCACTTTTATGTGAATGTATACAGAAAATTGCACAATGCACAATTATTTATTGCATGACTTGCCACATATAATCGTCACTGGTGGAAGCTGCACATTATTACACAAAAATATGTGTTGCAAATTTATTTGCGTCAGGGTTCGGTTAGATGGTGGGACAGGGATTAGTGTTTGTGTGTTAGTCTTCAATGGTTAGTCCTAGGATTAGTGTTAGTCCTAAATCTAGTTTTTTGAATAAGTAGTGTTCTTCCAGGATCATATTTGGCACACATTAAGTGTCTTATCTGGAACAAATACGTTATATGGTGTTGATATGGTTTTGATTATCCCTTTGTTACATGGTGACTCAAAGATTCCACTATTAAAAATAATGTGCTAAAAATGCTAAAAAAAAAAAACAAAACAGTGTTAGAAATACTAAAAAAAACCCAAACTTTATAGTGCTTTCAAAACCTTTTTCCTTCAGTTTAAATGGAATCTTTAAGCTGCCATGTTGGTTGGCATTTCCATTAGCCTGTGCATATGGTTGCTGGTTCATGCATAAAGGTGCCACATACTCACAAAAACATATTTTTGGGTGTGTTTGAGCATTACTGTGTATTAGCCAGTGACTATAATGTGCTGGTGCTGGATTCACCTGCTCCTACTTCCTGTGTGACTTCATTTCCTGTCGTTCTATTGGATGTGACAGTATTTGGTTGCGGACCAGAGTTTTTAGCTCATTGGTTTTCCCAAAGAGAATGACCACTAACAGTCAATGGAGAGGATCTTATGCATGCTTTCATTACTAAAGTCAAAAGATACTAAATGAATTGAATGATGACTAAGATGTTTTATTCTATTCTATTAATTTATGGTTTCATAAGTTTTAGATCAATTGGCTTCAGGTTTTAATAAGAGAATCCTAGAGCTGTCACAAATGTGAAAAGTTATTATTGTCTTAATAATTGGTTAAGTCAGTGTGTAATCTGAGGAATACATTGAAAATGATCCCAATATTTCTACCTTATCACAAGCTCTTCTCTCTTAATTCCATAGCTTTTAAAGTAATTTCTTAATTATCTCATTTGTTTCTTTCATCGATCAGCCCAGCTTCTTTTCTCTTTCTTATTTCCACTGCTTTTTTTCTGCCTTTTTTCTCTCATGTCACTCCAACCGTCCCAAAGTATCATTCAATCAGTCTTCCTCTTGTCTCTCTCTCTCACCTCTTTCCCTCTATGTCTCTCTCTTTCTCTCTCTCTTTCCTCCCCCATCCTGATACATCATTGGGCTCTAATGTCCTACTCTGTGTGTGTTGTGGATCCCAGGGGGATGCAGGCTCACCGGGATTCAGGGGTGCACCAGCCGCTCTGTTAGGCTCCCCACCCATAAGCACAATCATCAACAAAGGAGAGAAGGTAACACACAGGGGAGCGGTGATGCCAGCCCAGGGAGGGGCTCTGCCAGGGCGAGAGCAACATATGATGAGAGAGGAGAGGGTTGGAGGCACCATTTACAGCTGAAGAGAAACACCTTAGAGAAACATTCTAGAATGTATAGCTGCCTGCTGAATCGTCCAAGCTGTCTGTCAGCTACTAAGCCTCTGGTCACCTATTGGCTCTAGATTGGAAAGAGCTGGTTTTGTTAGAGAATATCATCTTTAGAGGGTCTCAAAAGTAACATAGTCCAATCAGTTGATCAATTGATCAGTGAAGCCTCTTCCCCTTTACCAGTCTCTCTTGAACTTCCCTCTCGCCCTGACCTCCCCACCACCCCACCAGGGGTCACAGCTTTTGAAACTCCATGTTTATACAACCCACCTTATAGCCACCTTATCCCCAAACTCTCGCCACAAACCATCCTGCAACTCGTCCCGTCGCCTCCGCCTCTGCCCAGCCGTCCTCACGTCCTGTCCCGTGTAAAAACTCTCTCTTCCTTGGTTACCGCATCCAGGGAGACGTGGGCCCGCGCGGCGACCCAGGCCGCCCACTGGTCAATGGAGTTGTGGAGTTTGTTGGATTTCCAAAAGGAGACAAAGGAACTCAGGTTTGTGGGCCGATGGTGCTGAGAGAAACCAAGAAGAAGCCCAGGCAGCTCCCACTCTCAGCAGTTCCGTCTGCATCTTCAGCCTCTCTGCTCCCCACACACCCATCGTTCTGAAGCACCAAACCTCTCAGAGGGTTTAACACTACCCCACTTTCACCTCACCTTACTACCCCACTATTTACTGGGGTTCCACCCAAAGGCCTGTCATACCATTGTTTGTTTATGTTTTCTCATTAGCTTTTTGAATAGCAGAGGTTTTGGTCCTAAGGTCCTGAAGTTGAAGATTTTTGTGGTGTTTTTGGTGTGGTGCAATTTTGTTTTCATTTCAGATGTTTTCTTTATAATTTTTTCCAGTTGTGTTCCAGTTTTTTTGATAACTGATCTGTTTTGCCTTTAAAACACCATCATACATTTCATGTGTTAGCAATGGGATGTTGGAAATGTTGTAATAGGTATGAAGAATACTTACCTTCATTTCTTTTTGTATAGCCATGGCAACTGGGCTGGTCTTGTTTTGCATCTTATCTCACCCTTGCCACTTCTCTCTTTCAATCTCTCAATTTGTTGTTCTGTCTCTGTCTTTCAGGGTGATGTTGGCTTCGCTGGTGAACCAGGAAGACCTGGACTCCCAGTATGTTACTTTCTTGTGGTGATTTATTGTAATAGTGAAAGTGAGACCAACCTACATAGATTTTTGACAGAACAAACATTATTTAAATGCATCTAAATGTCCATTAGAAATTCTCTCATCCTTGCATGTGGGACTGGCATTTATGTATGTACTCTACTGTATGTACTGATGCCCATTTAATACAGAAGATTCATCCACATTACCAACAAATGATGCTTCAAGTCTCTTACTGTCATGTTGTTTCTCTGGTGTATCACCTGAAGTGTAGTACACACCCCCAGTTCATTCTCAAGACCACACACATCTTGCGCTGATCTTCCCAAGTCCATCACAGCTACATCTGGGTGTCAGTGCCAGACCTCCCATCAGCAGGTGGCACTTATACAACCTGGAAGTTCTGGGGTGCAGTCTACAAAACCCTGGCAGAGGACAGATCTGTAGTCCACATTAACAAAGTTCTCTCTCTTCTATACAGTCCCACGAACACTCCTCACAACACACCTGAGAATGGAGTCCTCACACTAACAAAGAAATAACCATCTCAATATACAGTTTTCACTTGCTCAATTTTATGACATTAGCGTTTGCTGATCTGGTATGCTCATTTGGCATGGTGTGGTCCATCACTGTCATAGTATAGTGGAGAGATACCTGGAAAATGGGATGGGACAAATGATCATCTCAAAACTGGAATTTTATTTGTATTTAGTTTGTCCATAATAAATGTGGGGTTTTACCCGTGTCCAGGGTCCAGATGGGCAATGGGCAGAATATGGTGAGAAGGGAATTCCAGGATTACCAGGTGCACGGGTAAGTGTTCTTCAAGAACTGATGAAGGGTTCCACTACTGAACTGAAACATCTAAAATTTCTTCATCATATTCTTCTTCTTTAAGATTCAGGTGATCATGTCTCACTAATTTTCCTCCACAGAGTCACAATTAATGTATGATTTCTTTAATTATGAACTATTCCAGACCTGTCCTTGTTTTTCATTCAGCTATTTTCTTTAATCTGCTAGGGCCCTCCTGGTCTGAACGGGCCACGCGGAGAAGATGGCCTACAGGTAAGACATAAACATTACTAAACCTTCAAATGAAAATAAAAACTTTTCAAGTGTGCCATTGTTACTCCTCCAGTGGATAATGTCCATTGCGTTTTACTGTAGGGATTTCCTGGCAGCCCTGGATTATCTGGGGAACCAGGCTTTCAGGGCCATAAAGTGAGTATGAAATCAGTCACATCCAGCAGAAGGCAGAGAAGATGACTCAACTACCAGACACTGTTCAGTGAAATCCAACAGGACATAAATGGAGTCGTTTTAGACATGGAGGATTTTGTTGTTCAAAGGCTTCCTCAGTAAAATATTTCCTTTATAGGGTGACAGAGGAGACCCAGGTGTGCCAGGTCCAACCACCTTTTATAATGAACCTGTGCAAGGTAGATTTGCCAGACCTGTTCACATACATGTACATTTCCATAAATACAATAAGCTTTTAACTCTCTCTCTCTGTGTCACACACACACACACATGTACACATATTCTTAAGATACCTCTTATGTGACTTTCTTTCCACAGGTCCTTCAGGTGACCCTGGTTTAGAAGGGTTGCCTGGACTAGTTGGAGATGTGGGTCTACCGGGGCTTCCTGGACAACCAGGCTTCCCAGGATCTCCATCCCTGTCCCCAGGTGCCAGTGATGTAGTTCAGTGCCATGTCTCTGCTGCAGATGTTATGTCTACAATGAAACAAAAGCAACCTGGACACTGAGAATTAAAAATTTGTATCACATATGCAGCTGTTCTAATGCACTGTTTATTGTTACTTGTTATAACTTTCCTATTGATCCTTTTGTACATAGTATTTATCCTGTGCTTGCTCATACATTTCTGTTGTACATAAAGGTTTTCCTGGTTTTCCTGGATTCCCTGGTGCTGCTGGGCTCAAAGGAGAGAAGGGGAACCCAGGTCGTCCGAGCTACAGTCCTGAGGGTCAGCCTGGAAGTATTGGTTTGCCTGGATCCCCAGGTCCTCCTGGACCTCCAGGCCCAAGTAGCTGGCCAGGTACTCAGATTTATTTTTCTGAGTAGTGCTCAGATTGTATGATCCTACAGTAGGAAAATCATTTATTATTGTATGTACACACTATACTGTGCTCATGATGCAAGAAGTATAGGCTTGTCTGTATAGAACTACTGGGTTTCTTTTTTGTTTTTTCGGAGGGCCGTTTTTACTCAGGGTTTACCTGGTGCACTCTGTGTCAACTTTAACGTTCTCCAAAACAGCTGACCCAAGTAATTAAGATATTCAGCTAAATCTGCATTAGAGTAACATGTCCAGGAACCAAGTTGATTACTTCTAATATGTAGACTAAAAGATATAGATAATCTCAAAGCAGAAATAACTAAATATGCTTCATTAAGTGTCTCATGACTGAAAATAGAAATGAAGCGAGCAATTGGTTCTAAAGCATGTTATATTTGTCTTTTTCACAAATAATATGTAAAAGACCTCACTTTTAAGCACTGACAAATTTCCATTGCTGAGTCAATGGAAAGAGTTACTTTCAGTCACCATGAATGTTATATTTTGCAGAAAGCTGCTTTATTTCTTTAGCATCTAAGAATCCTAGTTGACCTTTAACCTTTATCATCTAACAATCCTACTTGACCTTTAACCTTTATCATCTAAGAATCCTAGTTAACCTTTCATTTAGCTTACAAAACGTAACATTTATGGCTAATCAATAAATGTCCTTTATCTTGAATTTCTGAACAAACATTTGGACATTTTTTATTGGTTGAGATTTTGAATCATTTGTAACTATGCTCAATCTTTCTTAACCCATCAGGACATTTTCCTGTTGAAAGACCTGGATCACCAGGTGTGAAAGGTATGAGAGGACCTCCAGGAAATCGAGGTCAAAAAGGGTTTAAAGGTAAGGAACCCCCTGCTTAACCCAAACACAAATATATTGAGGAATAAAGTGGATTGAGATTAAAGGTCTGGTTCATTGGAGATTAAACTACATACACTTCTTGGTTTATGGATTTGTAGGACAGCTTGGAGATTGTAATTGCTTTGGCGGAGGAATTGCAGGAGAACAGGGGCCTTCTGGATTTCCAGGGCTTCCTGGTATCAATGGAGATAATGGACACAAAGGAGAAGTTGGTGACCAAGGAACTCAAGGCAGCCCTGGACTACAAGGGCCAAGTGTATGTGACATGTATCAATAACTGCATATGAGATGCATATTAGATGTATTATGAAAGTTTCAGATACCAAGTTGTTCAATGAACTAGTAGATTTGAACCATCCTTCTGAAGCAGAGGACTTTCTGCCATCTTCTGGCAAGGAATAAAGTCATGCTTAACTACATGCATTAATGTAGGGTCGCCCTGGGCAAAGAGGCTTTCCTGGTTCTAAAGGAGAGAAGGGAAACTCTTACTTTTCTGGACATCGAGGGCAGAAAGGTGACAGGGGTCAGCCAGGGCTTTCAGGTCCTCCTGGTGACATCGGCACACCCGGACGAGATGGTACCCCTGGTTACTCTGGGCAACCAGGACCACCGGTGAGTAGCCAAGATAACCTTTCCATTAACACAAATGCAAATTTACTGCCGATATCTTTATTTATTGTGCACAGAGAATTTGTTTCGTGTAGACATGAGATTTGTGTATTGTGAACACAGAAGTATTTTTCACTGTTAACACTTTTTTTGTGGATATGCAGTTTCATATGACATTTTAAGTAAAACTTATCTAGTTGGTTAAAATGTAATTCAAAATTAACGGAAAGTATTTTACTTAATATATGAATCATGTGGATTAGGTTACAGATTCATTTTTTAAAGCAAATAGTAAGTTAGGCAAATAGGCAAATCTAAAACTACCCAAATTTAAACCTCAGTGGGAGCCAGGTAGTGTTGTATTTTAGCATTATCTCATTGGTTAAAGATTTAGCCACCACATTACATAGATACACTCTCTCTCTCTCTCTCTCTCTCTCTCTCTCTCTCTCTCTCTGTGTCTCTCTCTCTTTAAAGGGAGATGCAGGTTTTGGTGTAATTGGAGAAAGAGGCCTGCCTGGATTTGCTGGAAGGAAGGGTCTTCCTGGTCGACTCGGTGAGCCTGGCATTGGCTACCCAGGCCTCAGTGGCGTTAGAGGCTTCCCAGGGGACCCTGGCATCGTTGGCCCTCCAGGACCACCAGGAGCGCCAGGACCAGCAGGTAAGTTCAAGTTAAAACAGATAATTTGTTTGAGAGTGGATAGGGACATTGTAAAGTATTTTGTATACGTGAAAACATTTTATATACTAGTGTCCATGTACATACAAAAGGTCCCTGTGTTTTTTTAATACATGCCTTTGATTAAACCCATGAGGCAATTGCCAAACTCCCTAAGTGTTCAGTCAGATGGACAGTGGTAGAACACATGACCATGGTTTTGCAGTAAATGTAATGGAGAGGCGAATTTAAAGTCATAGAACAAACATGTCAGTGGTGGTGATAAAAAAAATTATTTGGTAGAAGAAATCACCTCCAGAAATATTACTCAAATAAAAGGTAAAGTAACTAAGAGCATCCTCATCAAGGAGACAATTTATATATTTATATATATATATATATATATATATATTACAAATATAGAAATCATATAGAAATAACGAGTGAAATGAAATGTAAAAAAGAAACTAAACTATACTGCAGCAATCATGGTTGATGTATGTTTGTGTGTCCATATAAGTGTGTGTATGTTTGTGTGTCCGTATATGTGTGTGTACGTTTGTGTATGTTTGTGTTGTGTCCATATATATGTGTGTTTGTTTGTGTATGTCTTTGTACATATGTGTATGATCAGCTCTCTTCTGTCATTTTGCCTGTGCTAACATTTAATTTTACCTGATGGTTGATTCATTCACAAAAACCTTTGTGAGAGTTTTGGGAAAAATTGGCACTGCAAAAACAGCATTTCTCTAATTCATGACTCTGAATTAATCCTATGGACTAAAATCCCATTGTTTTCATACCTCTCTGCTATGGAATGGCTCAACCACCAAGAAATGTATCCGGTTATTCCTTCTTTTGCTATGCCTTCATGGAATATGCTTGGTATACTTGTATGATTTCCTGCTAATTAAGTAATCATCTTCTTACCTATGCATTAAATAATTTGATCCGGCCTGAAGGAATTGATTGATGGACTTATTGACTGACTGCTCCTCTCGCTATTTCTCTAACCCTTGCATGTTTTCTGATTAGGTGACAGCTGTGGGCGGGCGGGGCTTAATGAAGTCTCTTTCGGAGAGGGAGGTGAGAAGTCCAGAGGTGTAGCCAATAGAAAGTGTTCAGATTGCTGATTAGATCAGACACCTGAAGCCTGGCCTCCATGGCCACACCTGCTTTTAGATGTGCTTACAATGTCTGAGCTAATTAGTTCTTTTTTGGGGGAGGGGGGAGTCCAGTGGAATAGCTTGTTGGATACTCTGGTGTAAGCTGGAGCCACACCAAATGTAGGAAGCACATTTGCTGGGAACAATAAACAATAGAAAAAAATACAGGGTACGTCACATTATGGTTGCTCTGCCCTGCTTCTACGAAGCCCATTCTTCACTATAATTAACTTTCTCATGTTCTTGCTGAATGTCTGCATTCATGGTTTGATATACTTGCTCTGCTCTTGTTGCTCATGTGTCTTCAGCTTATGCCAGTGGATACAACACTGACAGTGCATCAGCTCTGACTGGCCAATCAGCTAACAAAGCCTGGCACATGTGATGAGCCTTGCTATGCTGTATACTGCAGGGGGAAAGGGTGGGGTGGATAACCCAGACTACAGGCAATTTAATAGTTTATTAGATTCTATTGGTTGAAAAAAGAGCATTATTTAGGAACAGGTCATACATATAAGCATATATTTAGTTTATATATATATATATATATATATCAGATGTATGTGTTGCAGGTTACAGGTTCTTATGGTGTGACATATTTTTAGAATAATCTTTGACATGAATCTTGCTCTTTTGACCATCAAAAATGTTTCTGTATGAAGGTTGAAAAACTGTAGTTAGGTTTGTGCACAAAAACATAAAAAAATTAAGTATACATCACTGGTCATTTTTGTATCTTTTGGTACACGCCGCGGACAGTTGTCTTCATAACAGTAGATGGAATGATACATTACATTAAACCTCTAACAATTCCTAAAACAATTCCATTATCTAAAATTAACATTACCATATCTTGAATACTGCTGATTTGGATTCACAAATGGTTTCCAGGTGCTGTAAAATGACCAAGTATTACTTCCAACAATATTTTTGTGTAAAACAAACTTATAACTCATCCTCTCCAGGTTATATCTGGTAGTTTATATAAGTAACAGCAAAGTAAGTTAACGTATTTGAAAAGGTCAATTTTGAGGTCAGATGTCACTGGTCTGGAAGTAGTTCATGTGTTATGGGTCTCCACAGGACATACAGTGCCCTGCATCATTCAAGGAGAACCTGGGAATCCAGGATTCCCTGGACTACCAGGAGTGCCAGGTAATATCTTACAGTCAGATTAGCTAATAATAAAAAAAAAGGCAAAAGACATGATGTGTGTGTATGTGTGTGTGTGTGTGTGTGTGTGTGTGTGTGTGTGTTAGGTCATAAGGGTAAATCTGGTGCCCCAGGATTAAAAGGACACCCAGGCTTTGATGGGTCAAAGGGAGAAAAAGGAGAACCAGGCAGTGGAGGTCTACTAGGACCACAAGGTATGATCACATATAGCTCACTCTATGTCCACCTGACCTCCAGCAGAAGGGTAAAAGATGCTGGAGCACAGTCCAAAGGCACAAAAATATCAAATTGCAAGGGTTTTATGCACTTAAAATACATGTTGCCCTCGATTGGTTTCCCCAAAAGTGTTTAGTCTTCACCACTTTTGCTCGTACAACATCCTGGGTCTATGCACCAGACCTTCCGGTCCCAGGCAGTGCGAAGTATACCAGCCTTTATGCTGTCATGAATAGCACCAATATGTACTATATGTCTGAATAGCACCAGCATGCACAAAGTCAAATTTACAGACTGACTTTGTGCATACATGAAAATGGATTTGTTATTATTTTTGAATAATTGTGATGTAAGATTTAAAAAATCTGCTATTGATTTAGTTGCGTACAATGGATTTCACAGGTTTCCCTGGACAAAGAGGAGATCCAGGTTTGCCAGGTGCCCCAGGTATTGGCTTGCCAGGGTCTCCAGGTAAAGCTGGTCGTCCTGGGTTACCTGGCAGAAAAGGTGAACATGGAGAAGCCACGGGGGCTGTTCCAGGAGCCCCAGGAATTCCAGGGCATTACGGAGAACCTGGGGACAAGGGACAAAAGGGCATCTCTGGATTACCGGGTGGAAGTGGTAGGTTTGATAACATCATCTTAAAGCTATCCATACTGATTGGGTCGTATTCTTCTTCTTCTTTAAGATTCAGGTGATCACGTTTCACTAATTTTCCTCCATAGAGTGACAATTAATGTGTGATTTCTTTAATTATGATCTATTCCAGACCTGTCCTTGTTTTTCATTCAGCTTCTTTAATTTGCTTAGCTCACCAATTAGAATGATGCACTTACAGTCTCAATGAGAAATAAAACTAGATCATGTGATCACGTTATATGCTGCTCTCTGTCCAGAAACTAGAACATGCAGAGTTAATTTTAAAGACCTTATGCCCTATTCATTCATTTTGAATAATAAGTAAGGAAGCATTTATAATATGTCATAATAAGTATTCAAGTTACATTATTTACAACAAGAAACTCAAAATGTCTGAATTATAGAAGGAACAGAACTTCAAGTAAAATGTAATGGGCAGCTATAAAATTAATCACAGATTAGTGGACGACTGCATGCGTCTATGGCATTTAGAAAAGGAAAAGGAACTAGGAAAAATAAACAAATTGGGATCTTTTTTCTTGTAGGTTTTGATGGAAGGCGAGGTATCTCTGGTGTGAAGGGTGAGAAGGGCTTGTCTGGCCCCCCAGGCCCTAGAGGACAGCCAGGTTCTTCAGTTTCTTCCTCTCCTGGAATCCCTGGGCCCCGAGGCCCTCCTGGCAGGCCTGGATCCAGAGGACCTGCAGGTGTGCAAAACAGCATGTGATTAAGCCTTGTCTTAGCAACATTCAGCTTGCCTCTCTGTCAGGCATTCTACCCCTGTTCTGTCTCTCATCCGTTGAGGTTGTTGATCATTCCCGATTATATGGCAGAAATACTCCAACCTAATCTATCCTCACCAGCCTTTAGGTAATGCATCTGTGCCGGTGTTTCTGTTGTCAAAGCAAGTGTCCATCATTATGGTAGGCAGTTGTTGATGGGTGTAGGTCTAGTAGCACATTATATAGATTATATAACCTTCTAAGAGAGTGTTTTATAAATGATACATACATACATACATACATAGAAAGATAATGATAGTAGAGATATTTATAAATGTAATGAAGTACACAAGGTTTCCAAAGAAGCAGGACGTTATGGACAGAGATCTTTCATCGCAAGCAAAGTGTTTCTGAATTTGTAGAAGGAGGAACCAGTTTATATTAGAAAAGGTTGATGTTTAAATTGTGAAATTCATTCCATGGAGTTTTTCCAGTGTTTAATACTGCATGCTCAATTCAGTAAATATGGTTAGGATGCTCTACATGTCATGACACTAATGGAAACTTGACTTATCAAAATATAATGCAACTGTGACGGCGGGTCGGAGGGAGCGGAAGCAGACGCTGCTGGGAACATGCTAGAGGTTTATTCACAGCAGGGTTGCCAGTGGCGTAAAAAGCAAGCAATATGCAAAGAGAAAACACACAAGCAATATAGCAGGCGATGTCCGGGTTTACCAGTAAGGCTGTGAGGTTGCGGCTTGCACACACAAACTGTCAGCAGCGTGAGAATACAGAGGCTGTGGAAGCAGTTCAACAAGCGAGACCAATGTACAGCACTGAGTGTGGTCTTTAAATAGTCAGTGCGGTGATGAGCGCCAGGTGCGCTCAATACACCGGTGATTAAGAGCGAGGCAATGTGGACTTGGTGGGCGTGGCCGGCGGGCTGGGTGTCCGGCGGGCTGGGTGTGGCCGGCGGGCTGGGTGTCCGGCGGGCTGGGTGTCCGGCGGGCTGGTGTGTCCGGTGAGACGTGACAGCAACCAAGTCTTCCTGGACATCTCCTACGGGAGAATTTGAAGCACTAGATTTCTATATTAATACATGTGAAAGAAATTAGCAAGATAAAAAAAACCTGCTAAAAACTTGTAAAAAAAAATCTACTAAGGGAAGAGCACTTAAAAATCACTCTACAGTTACAGTTCTCCACTCTGTTTATCATGCACACCTCCCTGATTCAACAATAAATATCTTATCGTAGATAATCCTTGCTGTGCTCTTCTCCCTATAATTACTAAGGAAAACAATCCTGGACATCCTATTCTATCTGACTGGTCATGCCCAACAGAAATAATATGTCACTTTATTGATTTAAATTTTCAACCTATTGTTCAATCTTTACCTACGTATGTGAAAGAGTCTTCACACTTATTAAATCATTGAACACCTGAAAGAACAAACGCTACCTGCCAACACCTTGTTTTTTTTCAATGGACATTAAAAGTTTATACACAGTCATCCCTAATGAAGATGATTTGAGAGCTTCAAAACATTTTCTTGATGTGAGTCGTGAGAAACTTCCTCCCACAGATATTTTTTAAAGACTGTTGGAACTTGAGTTAACTTTGAACTGCTTCACTTTTGACTCCAAATACTGCTCAGATTAGAGGAGATAGTATGGGTACTAAAATGATAACTTCCTATGAAAACCCCTTTGTCAGACTAATTGAGAAACATTTTTTGAACAATATACTGGACCTATACCCTTAGAATTTCTGATAAACATTGATGATATTTTTGGTATTGCTACATGCACATTTGAAGAGCTAATTCTTTCCTTCTCCAAATGATAAACTCAGCTTTACATTGGATAAACCTGCTGATCTGTTTGTTGAACACTTTTGTTGAACACCTTCAGGACACCATATTAAGGATTTATTTTTTCCAATGGCAAGGCATTTTCATACAGACGGGCATTGCATTAATGACATATCTGTTTGCATTGCCAGTTGTTGCTATGGCAACAATGAAATTAGAAAACTCAAAAGAAAATAACAGATCTACACACTTGGAACTTTAGAACCCCATGGAAGTAATATTATGATTTAAACATCAACTTTTTTTATGTAAACTGGTTCCTCCTACTACAAATTCAGAAGCACTTTGCTTGCACAGTTGATGAAGGACCTCTGTCCAAAATGGCATGTTTCTTTGGAAACATGTACTTCACTTAATTTTTAAATATATTTACATACATACATATATTTATTAAATAAGCTTTAGAAAAACACTATTTTTAGATACTTGACAGCAGTATATTTATATGGTAAAACAAATAGGTTTCAACCAACTGAATCTCATTTTTTCTTTCTTAAATTCGCTAACTTCGCCTGATGAATCTGAAGCAAATTTTTGGAAGCTTAAGTATGTATACCACTGGCATGTCATTCCAGGCCATTAGAGCATCATCTCGTCTTTTTAACTGGTGAAATGAACTTTTTTTAGTGGTCCCACTCAACCACGGGAGATTGGTGAGAGATGCAATGACTTTGGGTTGCACAATTTTCTACAGTACACCTTTCTGATCTTTTATCTATAAATAGTTCTGACACTGTTTTATATATTGTGGATTGATATTATACTGCATAGTAAAAGCACTGTACCCAGTTATTCTCATGTAGGAGAATTGCTGCTTGATTCTGTACTTTGTGCTTGTAGTATGCATACAAACATCATGAATCAAGTATACTCTCAAAGATATATATTTTGAAGCTTCTTTTCATTGGAACTCCTTCACTCCTATCTTTCTAACTCTCTTTCTCTGTCTGCCTCTCTCTGTCTGTCTCTGTCTACATTATCTCTGTCTTCTCATGTCTTCTTTTTGTGTTGTCTCATTCCTCTATACTTGGTGCCGGGTCACCCCACTAGGCTGCCAAGGTGAGAAATATTGTCAACCCTGTATATCTTCCTAGACCATTAAATGTTTGTCTAACCTTCCCTTTCCATTAGCCCTCAGTGTACTGAAAACAGGGCTGCTGGCTCTCCTTACCAAAACCCTGAGTGAAGGGGAACATGCCTAACAAGCTGTGAAGAGATCCTGTCCACTTCACTAGGCCTGTTATTCCATCAGCAAAGTTTTGGCTGTGGCTGTAATAATGAACAATCCTATAATTACAGGATGAAATTATTTGTTTGCATAAAGTGTCCTTGCAAATTATTTTGAAATCATTACATGACATATGTATCCATTCAGTTTTGTGTTTTTAAATACTGCAAATGTGTGCATGTGCATACAATGGTATGCATAATTCTTTCAGTTGTCAGTGTTATAATGCATATTAATGCAAGCAATACTCCACCAAACTACTACACTGCTATAACCTCTGGGTAGATGGTTGTTAGTCATTTGTGCTTTTCCAGGTGTTCTAGAGAACTTCTTTCATTGTTCATAACTATTTGGAAGTTCGTATGGAAGCAAGTATTAAATATCATTAATGTCAAATGTCAGTGTTTTAAATAAGCATAAAATATTGTAATTGTTAGTTTATAACCACAAGCATAAGCAATGACATAATTCAGATTCACATAATGAATGAGACTATCATCATAGTATATGCTGTATGTTGACTCCGGTGTTGGTGATCTCCAAGGTCCCCAAGCGCTCAAGGGCTCAAAAGGAGATGCTGGACTCCCAGGCTTCCGTGGAAAGAAGGGCGCTCCTGGTCTGCCTGGACTTCCAGGATCTCAGAGGTCAAGGGGACTCCCTGGAGCCCCAGGCCCAATACGTAATGGAATCCCAGGAAGTTCAGGGAAAAAAGGTCTGATGTGTTCTAATGCCATTTTCAGTGAGATGCATTACACCACTGTGAATTTGAGTTCTTCTAAACAACAGCCTCATGATTTCTACCAGGAGAGAAGGGTTTCCCTGGCTTGGTGGGGTTTCAAGGAACACCTGGACGTCCTGGAGGCCCAGGACAGCTTGGGAGTAAAGGAAAGCCTGGATTCCCAGGACAAGATGGTGCACCTGGGAGCAGAGGTGGTTGGGGACCCAAAGGTATGGAAGAAAGAAACATTATTGAAATGTTTATATTTCAAGATTACACAACAGTGGTGTACAATGTTTAACTCTTTATGTTTCTGTGTGTGTGTGTGTGTGTGTGTGTGTGTGTGTGTGTGTGTGTGTGTGTGTGTGTGTGTGTGTGTGTGTGTGTTTAGGGGAGCCTGGAGAAGTAGGCCAAGCAGGACAACCCTATCCATATGGTTTAATCCAGAAAGGTGATCGTGGTATTCCTGGAGCTTCTGGCCTGCCAGGCTTCACAGGACCAAGAGGTAAACACTACCACTAATGTACTCCATCTCTTAATGGAAAAACAATTGTAATAGAATGCTGATGGTTTACCACATGCAGCCTTGGTCTTTATGTGTAATATTCAAAGCAAAAAAGACCCAATCTGTGAACATTTGTTAAATATGTTTGGGTAAATACAAGTGCACCAACTCAATCAACTCAATTTGCTGTTCATGCAATAATCTCTCGTCACATTTCAGTAGATGTAAATGACATCTTCTCCCATTAGGTGATAAAGGTTACCCAGGATTGCCTGGTTATCAGGGTTTACCTGGTCTGCCAGGAACTCCTTCCCAATTCAAGGGTCCCAAGGGTGATTCAGGATTACCAGGGCTCCCAGGTCCTCCTGGCTATCTTGGGCCTAAGGGATCACCTGGTCTTTTGGGTTTCACTGGCATGCCTGGACCCAGAGTAAGTCCACCATGTAACCTACACTGTCTCAAAAAATCTGTTTACAATGTCTGGCAACAGGTTAAACCCTATCCGGAATTAAATGTCCTCATCTTAAGTGTTTAAAATAACATTTTTCAAAAAGACACAACTATAATGCTGTTTCAGTTTACCATTTTGCAGAGTGGCAGTTTTAGAGCTAAAATATGGTGTACAATCATGATTAAACATTTATTTCTGAAATTAAAGTAGCTACTGGTGCCTAGAAGATCAATATTGTTGTTTTGTGTTGCATTACATAGCACAGTTTATTCATTGCACTTTATTCTCTTGTGCAGGGTGATAATGGAGCTCCAGGTTTGCCAGGTTTGCCTGGTAGTCCAGGACTGCCTGGTAACAAAGGTTAGATCTGATTTTCAGGCAAAATTCACTAACTGAAAATAGATCTCCATTCAACTGTTGATATTTGCTATAATGACAATGCATTTTCTTTAAAGGTGAGAAGGGCAGGTCCACTGGAGCACCTGGGACCCCTGGAGCAAAAGGACTGGTAGGAGATTCTGGATTCCCTGGTACGTTCTTCACCCTGCTTCTGCTGCTTTCATCAGACTATTCCTTTAAGATCAGATTAAGGCAAGTTTTCATTGTTCATTGTCCTTCTCTCTGTTTTATGCACAGCTGGCCCAGGTGGTGCTGGTGAACAAGGGGCTCCTGGTTTTCCTGGAAGATCTGGTTTTCCTGGGCAGAAAGGTGTACCAGGAGATAGAGGAAATCCAGGACTCAGCGGTAACCCATGGACTGCATCTTTGAAAAGAATATCCGTCTAACAAATCTTTTTAGTTGTCTTATAAATTATGTATTTTGTTTGTCTTCATTGTGCTTAGGTTTGCCTGGGCGTCCTGGCAGTGCAGGTTTCAGTGGCTACCCAGGACTAAAGGGACGGGAAGGTGAGCCTGGGCATCATGGATTTACAGGCTGGCCAGGACAAAAGGGTAAGTCTGGTTAGGGTGCAAATCTTACTCTCCATCGAGGCTGTAGTTGCTATTACAGTGTATTAGGTTTGCTGACATTATGACAATGATCTGGATGTAACCAAATCTGTGTTATTCACAGACTTTATGTGGGAACTTGTGCTTTATGAACTTTATGTGGGAGACATCAGCAAGAGATAAGGAGCTAGTACTTTATTTCTGTCACGCTGAGCGATATGTAGGGGACACGTGCTGGGAAGAGTGAGATATATTAGAGGCAAATTCAAAATTAGAGTCGTAAGGCTAGTCCAGAGTCATGTAGCCAGTACGAAGCATTATAACATTTAACGGCAACAAAATGAAACAGACTAGGGAAAAAACGCAGCAAAACACGGGAAATTGGAAAATACGTAAACACTTGAAACATATACCAAATACCAAACAGCAGTTACCCTTACAGTGAAAACATCCATATATTTAAAAAACAGTAACCATAACTAAACCAGATGAAGACTAATTACCAAACGCAGGTAACGGAAATTGATGAAACTAAATACTATGAAAACCAAAATGAACAGAAACAGAATGGAATGAGTACAGCCAAGGAGACGTTAGGGTAGGGGCAATCGTGACAATTTCTAGTATGTAGTAATTAAAGTTTGTACCGTTTGGTTATAATCCTACAGCTTGATTCATGTTAAAGTTGGTATTCTAGAAGTACATTTAACAATACACCTTGCCTAACGCCTTTGTAGGTTTACCCGGCTCCCCTGGTTTAGATGGACTCAATGGACTTCCAGGACCTAAAGGTCAACCAGGAGTACCTGGTGAGTACTTTTTAGTGCTACAAGGATTCCTTTAGATTAGCATATGAGTCTACCACACCAGCAACCATCTCGTTGAAGATCACCTACTTTAAAGGAGCAATTCTATAAAGGTTCTCCTTTGCCATATAAATAACAAATATCAGTGTTCTTTGTACTGTACTGACACCTATCAGATCGTGTGCATTAGGACATTTCTACTGCCTTCAGTGCTGTGGAGATATTTACACAATATTTTTTACATCATCACATGAAATGGCTAAACTGTACCAAATACATCTGTCAGCAATGATCAACAATGACAACTACACCTTCTAGCGTGCACTCCACCTTCAGTTATGAAGCTCTGATGTATTACTGCATACACTGATAAAGTGATATCATATTGAAACCTAACGTTGAAACCTAATCGCAAGAACTAAATGATAATTTGCTAATACATTAGCACAGGGACTGTTATTCCCTGCTAAACCAAGACACGAAATCACCATATCAAATGGCATTTATTAGTTGCTTTTGTGTAATTGCTTAATGATAAAAAAAAAAGCCAGATCAAACTCGTATACAATGTTCACTAAGACATCTAACAAGTGCAATAATTCATTTATTGAGCAAAGCTACCTAGCTAAGAAGGCTAATGTCAGCGTTATCTGACCTCTGACATTTCATGTTTTACTCAGTCTGCCATTGTTTTTGCTTCTGTTGAGATCTATGGTAAGAGCTTTAGCCAACCAGATGATCACCAGAGGTCCACATCGTAAAGTAGTTTATTCAAAAACCTATACATTGATTTGAGCCATAATCTCAGATGAGTGTATATTACTTAACAAACTTAATAGCAGTAAATAGTCACTTTTATATATAGTGTTTGAGCAGGTTTGCTTGTAAATAATGTTTAGTGCTCCTTTAAACAGTATGGCACTGGAACTAAAGGGAGGCGATCTTTATTATATCTGAAGGTGTGACAGAGAGCGGCAGGCCTGGAAACCCTGGAATAAATGGTCTGAAGGGAGAAAGAGGCTCATCGTGGCCTGGAGTGCCAGGAATTCCTGGAGAAAAGGGGTACAAAGGAGAGACTGGTAAGCACAGCAGGATCAGCACTGGTCCACCATTTGGGAATAAATACTGTTAACAAGTAAATGTAATTGTATAGATGCTCTGCTTAAGTACCGGTACATAAGATAGAAACATAGTGGATACAGTTTTTGGGTATAGACTGTAGGACTATAAGTTTGTTGATGCACTCATTTTGGTCTTGTTAGGTGTCCCTGGTCTTCCAGGTTCCCCGGGTCTTCCAGGCCCTCCTGGACCATTTGGTACTTCTGGTTTTCCTGGATCTCAGGGAGACCCTGGTCTTCCAGGACTGGATGGCGGACAAGGTACACTACCTCTACATCATTTAAATCATTCTAAGCTTGGAGCTAGAACTATAAAAGAAATTTCAAATCTTTCTTCCACAATGGTCCTCATCTGCAAAATGCCATCCCCTTCCAAAATCATGTTTTATATTCTTTTCTTCTTCTTCTGTATCTTGCTAAACTATTCAGTGAGGGATATGAGAAGCTCTTGCCTCACTGAGGAAGCTGATGTTGTAAAAACACCTTTTTTATAGGTTTTCCTGGGCCCCCTGGTCCTCCTGGTCCAGCTGGTCCTGGAACAATCCAAGGTGACAGAGGAGATGATGGGATCCCTGGATTCCCTGGAATACCTGGAAAACGTGGTGAAACTGGAATTCAAGGAGGAACTGGTCAACATGGAAGCCCTGGACTCAAAGGTGCTCTATACAACAACCTATTAACTAAATGGTCTTTATTTCCTCTATGAATTCCTTTCATTATGCTAATGTTTGAACCATGAATGCTATGTTTTTTTCTCTCCCTCTCTGTTTTTTTTTTTGTCTCAGGAGCAAGAGGTGACCCTGGAATAAGTGGGCAACCAGGACATCCAGGTTTCTCTGGGGACCGTGGGTACTATGGTAACAAAGGACAAAAAGGATTGATGGGTCAGTAAATGAGATGATAATTCTGTTGTGCTTAAACCATGAAACACCCAAATTTTAAAATGCAATATAAAAAGTGCAATTAAATTGCCTGGCATTTCTATTTTGAATGTAGTTGCTCTCTCATAGCCTCTCTTGCTTCTTACTTGTACTCCAGGTCTGCCTGGTCAAAAAGGAGTGCCAGGAATTGTCTTGCCACCAAAGGATTTCGAAAAGACACCTGGGCATCAAGGACCGCAAGGTGCTGTTGGCCCTCCTGGACAGGGAGGACAATCAGGCCAGTCTGGACCTCCTGGACATCCAGGTGAACTCCTTGTTACAATCCATTGTACCGACATTCTATATATTATTGGTCAGTTGCTTTAAAGAAGCAACAATTAGTTTTATTTGCAAGAGAACAATTTGACTGACTTTTTTGAAATCTGTAGGTATAAAAGGAAAGGGCGGATTGTTGGGAAAGCCTGGTTTCAGTGGACCTGCTGGAGTTCCAGGACCTATTGGAGACCCTGGACGTCCAGGACCTCATGGATATCAGGGCATACAAGGTGATCTGGGAGTGATGGAGGGGGTTATTAAGAAAGCATTGTGACTGGGTGCCACTGTAGACAGGACATGAACATAGCAGGAGGCAGATTAAGGTCCTGAGACAGTAACTTCCCAATCAGATGTGCTAATATAAAAGTGGAGGACATCAATGGGACTGTGTGGAACATCTGTATGGATATTAAGAGGGTCAGAAGTTCTGGCTGGTCTACTTGGGGGTGAGAACCAACCATCTACCCTAGGTGAAAATATGCTAACGCTAAGTGGCTGTAAAGTTAACTCTAATGCTAAGGGAACATGGTTGACCATGATCATAGTGTATTGAAAATGAAAGTCAAGAATGATATCTTAGATATACTTACCCTTAGGTGCACATATACACAAACAAAAGGATTTGCAAAGGTGGTCAGAGGTAGTAGAATGCCTGGTTTAGAGACTGATAGCTACATATCAAGGTCAGAGTAGTCAGGCCTCCAAGTAAGTAAAATAGGATCAACACTGGAAAATGTCAGAAATTTCTACTTCTGTTGCCAACATACGTGCATATTTTAGCATCTTTATTTACAAACTTTGAAAGGGTCTGTTGCTCTCTCTGGACTTTCCCTCATTCTGTGAGTTGCTGTTTCTCTCCTGGGTGCTGAAACCCTGTTTACATCTGCTCTCCATGGTCCTGAAGTGGACCTATGGTGTGGTGGTAGGTTGACAAACAGCTTTGGCTGTATGTGAAGAAAGTGTGACGTCTCAACATCTAACTGTTGTTTCATAAGGCATAAGACTGTATGTACAAGGATAAGGATTTTGTCATATGTTTTACATACAAAACCTTCTTTGTCAGATAAATCTTTAGGTTTACATCAAGACTATACATTATGATAGTTCAAACAGCATCTCAAGTCTTATTGGACCTAATTTGTTTAAATTATCACCACAACTGTCATTATTCATGATTGCCCTCTCTTTTTTCGCCATCTTCCACTTGTCCCTCACTTCAATTTCTCTTCCCTGTTTTACTCTCCCACTCACATTCCCTCCTCTTTTCCTGTAATATCCCTACACCCACCTCCTCCCGTTACTCAGGTGCTCCTGGTAAACGGGGCCTGCCTGGTGCAGCAGGCCTGCCCACACGCAGCGTTGGAATCGGTTACACTCTGGTGAAACACAGCCAGTCCAGCCATGTGCCTATGTGCCCTCAGGGCATGGCGAAGATGTGGGATGGCTATAGCCTGCTTTATGTGGAGGGGCAGGAGAAGGCTCACAACCAGGATCTAGGTACTGCATCAGAGATCAGTATAAAATATCATTATTGTATGAGATCATTCTTTTTTTTTACCTTGAGTGGGTATTTTTCTTTTAAAACAAGGTTTTCTGTAATGTATTTTTTCCCCATGTTCCCTCGGCCTGTGTGCTCTGTTAGGATTGGCTGGCTCTTGTCTGCCTCGGTTCAACACCATACCCTTCCTGTACTGCACTGCCAGGGACCTCTGTTACTACGCCAGCCGCAATGACAAGTCCTACTGGCTGTCCACCACAGCACCTATCCCTATGATGCCAGTGGCGGAGCAGCAGATCACACAGTACATTAGCCGTTGTTCAGTGTGTGAGGCGCCTGCTGTAGCTGTGGCTGTCCACAGCCAAGACACCACCATCCCCAGCTGCCCACACGGGTGGAGAAGCTTATGGATTGGGTACTCCTTCCTTATGGTGAGACACACTTTCTCAGTGTATTCACTCCCACACACACAAACACACCTGTATATGCTCACACATGTACATGTGTCCACACATACAAAAGGACTTGTCCATAAGATATGCACAGTTCAAAAATGCCTGGGAAAGATTTTACGAATCAGTGCTTTGGTGCTTAACTGCCTTGTCGCTACATTTCTCTCCTGTGCTCAGCACACGGCCGCAGGAGCAGAGGGGGGTGGACAGTCCCTGGTGTCTCCTGGCTCCTGCCTGGAGGACTTCCGTGCCACGCCCTTCATTGAGTGCAACGGGGCCCGAGGCACCTGCTTCTTCTTCAACAACAAGCACAGCTTCTGGCTGACCACGGTGGAGGAGGAGAGGCAGTTTGTGAATAGCCCTGACTCTGAGACGCTCAAAGGAGAACAGTACCGCTCACGCATCAGTCGCTGTCAGGTCTGCATGAAGATCCTGTAGTCCGTGCAGACATGCTATGGAGAGACTGGGGGACTTGAACAGAAGGAATGGAGGAGGAGTGGAGAGAGAGAGAAAGAGAAAGAGAGGAGTGAATCAGATATATAGGAAACAAACGGACTGATCAACTTTCTTCATCCCCTCTCTACCAAACGCTCACTGGGACTTTCTGCAAGACCATGGAACTAAGAGCCCCAGCTTAAAGGAGCTGAAATGGGGAGAGGTTGGATTTCTCTTCCCCCATTCATCAACAGTGGTGCTTCATAAAATGTTATTGTTTTTAGTTGTATTCTTTTTAATGCTATTGTTTAATATTTCCTGTCATAGTTTGTGTTACGTATTCACGGCTACCTCGTAGAGTGCGTCCTAACTCAAAAGTGGGCAATGCTGAACACCCCTAAGTTGTGACTCCACCTATAAAGTAACATCTTTATATACCTATAAAGGTAAAATCTTCAGATTCAGATTGTGACTAAGGGAAAACAGGTAACTGGGCAAACCAGCACTTTTGTAATGTATATGAACGAGTAAAACTGTACCCAATGTTTAACGCTTAGTTATAATTCACCTAACCCCATGTTTACCTTTAATGTATTGCACTGAAGTGAATATCTGGGGGAAATGTAATATGGTTCCCTGACATGGCTCCTTTTGCTGCTGATATGTGGCATCACAAAGACTACTCATCTTAGAATGGAGGATATTCCTTTAAATCACAACTATACACACCATATGCATCTATGCACATTATACACACTATACACAACTCACTCTCACAATAAATATCATCACATACTACTTCTCACACACACACATATAT
>JAOYMR010000016.1:7077208-7087411 GCA_025802075.1 Tenebrosternarchus preto | reverse complement strand
ATATAAGAGAGACAATTACCACATTTTTGACTCATTTTAGACTTTTCACGTTGCCAGGTCTCTTAAAACGACCGGGAGATACAGAACCACTAGAGCCATTTAGAATCATAACCTCCTTGGTAGCGTTGAGTGCTTCCGTTTTTTATCTCATGTGAATTGTTTGTATATGAATGGTTAGATTACAGTTTATTTGCTTCTGGACAGAAGCATCCATCTGCAAAACATGAGTATATGACTTGTATATTTTATAGAAAAATAAAATATTTTAGAAAGCTTTAAATATCTCTCTTTCTAAGGGTTGTTTATAAAAGCATATTTACATCTATACATGTATATTAACAAGTGCGCTCAACCCTATCCCTGTCCATTCAACATAGATATTTTTCCCTCACATGCATTTATTCAACTAGCTAATGACACGTGTTAACAGGCCAGACACGGCACTCCAAACATCTATACTCCATTCACAGTTATACTCTACTCACAACTATACTCATATTCACTTCTTGTCAGCCTTTCTGATATGCTGCAGCCTGTAACTGGGAACGAAAACAAACTGGCTCATTCCTGAATCCAGTTGTGTGAATCTCTCATTTATTTAAGCCTATTTAATTTTGTTCTTATGACTGATTGTTTGTTTTACATTCTGATTTTAGAGAGGTATTACATATGCATTTGTTATTGTGTTTTCACTGTTTTGTCAAAATCAGACATAAATACACACATCAGCAACAATTCGAAACTTTAATAAAGAACCAAATAGAACATTAAAGACTAGGTTCTGTGTCTTGAATAATGACCCATTTGGACTCAAGCCAGTACCTTTTAGATATGCTCCAACATTGTGCTTTACTTCTTATGTGTACAGTATTTGAAAACAATTGTGACACTGGTTGTTCTATTTCCATGCAGATGTGGGCATGTCTTAGTGGTATGAAGTCACTAATTAATTAACTAATTAATCCCCCCCCCCCTTTTGTGCTCTTTATGGTCAGAAATGCAACACAGGTGTGATATTTACAATCCATCTATGCTTGTGCTTATTTTCAAACCCACTTTGGTTCAAAGTTTAAGTTACTGCCTCACAAAACCAAGAGGATGTCTAAACAAAATCAATGAAAACTGTGATTGTAATGAATGACATTACAGCTTGCAGTAGAAATTTTTTTGGGGGTATGACACACAGACACCCAGGGCCTGAAGAATAATAGAAGGCCTACAAGGGAGTCTAGAGAGTTACTTTCTCATGGGAATATCATATATAGTCACAAACTTAGACCACATGGTTAGGTAAAAGTCCCACAGCATAGAATCCAAAAGTAACCTAGTCCACAGAAGGGAGTAACAACATCAAAGGATAGGTTTGTAAATAGTTATGTAAATTAAATTTTTTTTTAAATAGAGCAGGTACTGTCTGGGAAACAATGATAGGAAAACATGCTGTATTAGCATTAAGATAATGTAAGATAATGGTGATTTTCTCTAACTCGAAATCCCTTTTTTTTTTTTACTTATAAAATCTCACTGTCATACTGTATGTTTTGATCCATACAGTATGACAACTGTATTGTCATACCACATGAGAAGGTTTACATGTTTACGATGTATAGTTATCATAATTCTTATGATAAAAATAAAAAAATAAAAGTAACTTCATGTACAAACACAAGCTGTGTGAATTAATTCCTTAGTAATTCTGTGGTTTGACAGAAAAAAAAAAAACTTAAAAACATTTTTCCCTCAATTGTGAGAGGTTGATCTGGATTTTTGATCCAAAAACTGCAAGATTTTTTATTCAAAAACTGCGAGAACAGATCTAAATTTTTGAAGGCTGGAGAGTAATTCTCCTAGCTGATATGGTGAAATCCTCTCCTGCTGACTGCATGTGCCAGTGCTACCTGGATGATGAAGCTACTGTTCTTGTGGACAACAGTAAAGTTTAACTACAGGACGTCTCTTGATGGCTTGGGCTGTGTCAGTGAACATCTGGAGAGAATACAAACTACCATTCCCAATTGTTTCCAAAGAAAACCAAGAGGCTTGCAGGAGACTGAACACTGAAAGGCACGTGAGTTAAGAGTTTGCTCTTTACAAAGGAAAGGTTGTTTTGAAAGGTGCATTATGAGATAAACTCTATGAGCACTCTATGGAGATGCCTTCATACTGTTGCATCTCACAGCAGCAGCCCAGGACTTTGACTGCCTAGAAAACTACAGTCCACTCCACATCAGACACTATTTGCACAATGTTTAAAAAATAGCTAAGTCTGGGAAAATGAGCACTTCTGTTAAATTATCTTTAAAAGAAGTCTTTCGATTGCTGACGTTGAATTCACAATAACACGAGGCAAGCCTATTTATACTCCAATCCGACAGAGGGCACTGTGATGGTTTGGTTACAAATCATCAGAGATACTGCAGTAGGTGTAGCTAGTGCTAATATAAACAACATCCCGACGACAACATTTTCTCATCTGAGTTGTAGCAACGAAACAGGTAGATACGTTTAATTGGGCAAATGGTAGCAGCTCTTTAAATTTCGGCTTATTTTTTATTGCTCTAATTGTCTTGCTAACTGGTCAATGGAATTATTTTGAGCCGGACTATTGAATGCTTTGCGTACTAGCTAGCTTAGATATGCTATCTTGCTCATTTGGACCCAGCCTACTCCCTTGATGGTAGTTTAAAAGGATTATGATAAAGAGTTCTAATAATAATAATAATAATAATAATAATAATAATAATAAAATCAACACAACTGCGGCTTGAAAGATGTAATTCTCACAAATCTAGACATTGTTCACAAGCTTTGCTAACGAATCATATTGCTAGATAGCTATGTGAGTTATGTTAGATGCTGTTGGATTATATTTATGTTATCTGCCTGTTGCCCATTCCAGTTCGTTCATATCACCCATTCACTCTCATATTGAATGCATACATATTTGGTAGAGTCACCCTCTCTCTTCATCAATGGTCAATTTCTAACCAAGGGACCTCTGCTGACAAGATATTTGACTATTATTAACATGGTCTTGTCATGGGTTAGAATGGTGATGGTACGGTCCTGTCACCCACCAGAATAGTTAGAGCAAAGTTCTAGCAATGCCAAGATCATGGGTTGAAATCCTAGGAACATTGTATAATTATAAATATATGCAAGTTGTCCTGATTTGGGGTGTTCGTCATATGCAGTAAGTATCAACAGTCTGGCACAAGTTTGTTAGGTGTTTAGGAATCTGATGACCAAACTAACTACGTAAGGCTACAGCTCTGAATACTAATAATGTACCTTTTGATGTTTCACTTTGTCCATATTTGCCAGTTTCTGAGAGCTAACCAGTGTTTCCTGACCCATTACGTTTTCCCGCCCTTTGATAGGTACGCTGGAATTTTCAGAGACCCACTCGGACATGTCATATGTCTTCATAAATGACTCATCGCAGAGCAGTGTGCCGTTACTGCAGGCCTGCATCGACGGGGACCTGGCATTCGCCAAGCGCCTCCTGGAGACCGGCTGTGACCCCAACATCCGGGACAACCGCGGACGCACTGGCCTCCACCTGGCAGCAGCCCGGGGCAATGTTGAGATCTGTCGCTTCTTGCATAAGTTCGGGGCAGACCTGCTTGCCACCGATTACCAGGGCAATACTGCTCTGCACCTGTGTGGACATGTAGACACCATTCAGTTTCTTGTCTCCAATGGCCTCAAGATAGATATCTGGTGAGATATTTGGGACTCATTTAGTCAAACATGGGCCTTAAAAGCAGTGCCTTCTTATGTAGTGAAGTAAGAAGGGGTCCCGTGCATGAATAGTGCTCCAGTGAACACATTCGGATTTTGTCACTCACCTGTGGCTTTACAGGGAACACCTTGTGTTGTCTTGTATTTGAGCAGTAATCATAATGGCTCAACTCCTCTGGTGCTGGCTAAGCGGCGCGGAGTGAATAAAGATGCCATTCGGCTGCTGGAGGGCCTCGAGGAGCAGGAGGTGAAGGGTTTCAACAGAGGTGCCCATTCCAAACTGGAGACCATGCAGATGGCCGAGAGTGAGAGGTGAGTGAGCCAGGCTGATGGTGATTTCAGCTAGGGCAGCTTGTGTGGTATTTAGACAGAACTGTACTTTATATAAAGCCAGAACCCTTTCACAATTTGCCATGAACCACACCTCAACACAATGTCCCTGTATGTGCCTACCTGGTTGATTTTGTATTACTGTTAATGTAAGACATGCTTAACAGAATAACAACTGATGATGTTTTCTGTCTTATGTCAGTGCTCTTCAATGCCTGTCTGATCCCTTATTCCTGATCCCTTATTCCTGATCCCTTATTCCTGATTCCTAGCGCTATGGAGAGCCACTCACTGCTGAACCCCAACCTTCAGAACAGTGAGGGCGTTCTATCAAGCTTCCGCTCCACCTGGCAGGAGTTTGTGGAGGATTTGGGCTTCTGGAGGGTTCTCTTGCTTTTGGTGGTTATTGCCCTGCTCTCCCTGGGCATTGCTTACTATGTGAGTGGTGTGCTACCCTTCTCTGCCAGTCAGCTGGAGCTGGTCCACTGAGAGCCGTACTTCTGCTCATCTACTCTCAGACCCAAGTTAAAGCTGTTTTGTATGATTTAATGGTTTACTTCATATTAGTTAGTTCTCAAGTTACTCCACTCTGTCTAATGGTACTTGGATCTAAAATTAGAACATCAGAAGTTTACAAATGGAGGCTAGTATTGTTTTTAATAAAGAATTTAAAATATTGAAGTTTCTAAAACATTACCGTCTGTTCACAGCATGTAGGTTGGCGTGTTTACAGTTCTGTAGAAGGTAAAGAGATTTGCTTAGACTTTGTGGCAAGTTGTGGAAGTTGTTTAAAAAATTTTGAGAATTGAGAAATCTGTGGAAGGATCACACAGTGTTTAGAGCTTCTTCGCTGGAGACTATATTCATGGAAAAGCTGGGTGAGGGAACTAGCTCTTGGGGCTTTTTATTTTCCTTAATGTGGATTAAAGCTGTTCCTTGCCTAAATGAACCCAGCTTGGTATGATAGGGAAGAAGTATTGTGGATTGAGTAAAATTACTCCAAGTGCAATGCCTCCACCCCCTGCCCACTCATAAGGTGTTTTTCTAAGGTGTCATTGACCTGAACATTTTGTTCCTTTTCTAAAGGTTTGATCACTTAAGTGTGTTTAATGCCAGTATGTTGTACTGATGTTACAAATTCCTACCATGAAAGGCTGTATTCAGTTCTTATAATGAATAATTCACTTTTTTTGTCTGTGTATATAAAAATGGAATAGTCCATAAAAAAGACAACAGTTGATATTTCATTGGTTAAAGAGCACTTGATATCACAGTTGGGTCAGTTTAAACAGTGTTGTAAATTGCATCCAAATCTGGAACACATGCTGATGTGATTCCACTGATTGTGTGCAAGAATTCAATGTACAAGTAAGGCCAGTTAAGACGTGTGTAATGATTACTGGTCAATGTGTTTATGGTGTTATGATGTTTGTTTGTTTTTTTGTTTGTTTTTGTTTTAACTTTTAGTCTGGAAATACACTACGGCACCTTTTAAGAGTTTTATAGTGTAGGCTAACTTTCAGTAATGTATGCTGCAATACCCAGCGTTTTGGGAGTATGAAGCCAAATGTGGTATACCATATTGCATATAACAGATTCCATACAACAGTTATTTTAGTTGATCCAGTGTTTACTTGAACTTGCATTACATTTTTTTGTATGCCATTACCTATTGTTTTTCATTTTCTTGAGGTATTTTGTATGTTCAAACAGTGTTTACCTCTATTTTTTGTTGGAAGCTGCTTTTTCCTGATTATAAGTATTAAATTGTAAGTGGAAACCTATGTTTATTTTACTTTTGTTATTTATTTCTGTAAAACTCGAGTATACTCGAGAAACCAAGATTGTACGATAATACGAAAATTACTGCAGACTTCTCTGTCAGGCACATGATTTGTTTATTTTTGCAAGTGTTTACTTTTATTTTGTCGGAGATTTACCCATAATGCCACTAAAGCGGAAACTAACATTCAAAACAAACTTGGCTATTAATACCGACACAACACAATCAATAGCTAGCTAGTTATTGTTATTCAATAGTTTATTTAGCAATGGTGTCGTAGTATACGATTACATTTTTTTTACCATGAATCTTAGAGGACTGTTCCAGGATTTTAATCCCAGGTGAGTGAAACTGTTGATTTAACTGGCTAGGTGACTGAAGTAGCCAATAAGGTAGCTAGCTAATCTTGCTAGTTAACTTTGCAAGTGAACATTTCACTTTCTGTTGCCCTCCATCTAAATAGTGCTCGGAGATAATCTAGGATACCACAATGTAGCTAGATAACTGCTGTAAATAAAGTATTCGGTGATACGGCAGTAGTAAGGTTTATATATGTAATTACCATTTTTATACAGGGTAACCGTCAGCTAGATTTCCTACTGCTTTTATATTGTGACATTTCAGTATTTGCATATCTCTAAATATCTGGATAGCGTTGGATATACTCTTCGGGTAGATCTTTCTTATTGTAGGCTAAGTTCGCAATCTATATCGGATAGCTAGAACGGAATTATAGCCTAACCTGTTAAAGTGTCTTTAATTCAAAGCGTCGCAGAAAGTTTGTTTTGCCTGCACAGGCATCAGTGTTGGACACCCGAATGACATCTCTGCGTGCTCTCTGTCCCGCAGCAAATTCCACATATATGCTTCCCTTTTGTTGTTCTCCGTATTGCTTGTTCTGAGACTCGATGGAGTCATCCAGTGGAGCTGCTGGGCTGTGTTCATGCCCATTTGGTTGTGGAAGCTTATGGTTGTCATCGGTGCCTCCGTTGGTACGGGTGTCTGGGCTTGCAACCCGCGATACAGGTGCGTTTTTAAACAGATTGAAATAGTCTCTTTCAGACGTGAAACCATGCTGAACAATATTCAGTTTGCCAACGATATTTAAACATGTTATCTAATGAAAAATGGATTTAATTGCTCAATTATAGAATATAATCTTTGTCATTGCAAAAACAATGAAATTCTTTTGTGTGCGTGTGTGTGTGTGTGCAGAGCGGAGGGTGAGATGTGTGTGGAGTTTCAAGCCATGCTGATAGCAGTGGGTATACATGTTCTACTGCTGATGTTTGAAGTGCTGGTGTGTGACAGGATCGAAAGGGGCTCCTACTTCTGGGTGCTTGTCTTTGTGCCCCTCTTCTTTGTCTCCCCTCTGTCAGTGGCTGCCTGTGTGTGGGGATTTCGCCATGATCGCTCACTGGAGGTCTGAAACGTGTGTGTGCGCACAGAGCAGTTCGATGCGTAAATGTAAAATTAAGACGTTTAAAGTCTTTGTTCAAAGTGCTTTATTTGTCCAATATTTTCTCACTTCTACTGTTTTAAGTAGAATTTCAAGTAAGGTATGATTCATATGCTTTATTTCTTTCTCTCCTCCTCTCAGCTGGAGCTTGTGTGCTCAGTTAACATCCTCCAGTTCATCTTCATTGCCCTTCGGCTGGATGAAATCATCAGCTGGTCTTGGCTGGTAAAGGCCCTTTTCACCTACCTTGAACATGTCATGTGTAACTGATTTATAGCCGTTCATTGAGAAAATAAAGCTTGTTGCACTCATTAAATAAATCTCACTTTGCGATTTGCACTTGTTTAATTGCTATTGGTTTGTAGGTGGTGTGTGTGCCGCTGTGGATCCTCATGTCTTTCCTGTGCCTGGTAGTGCTCTACTACACCATCTGGTCCATGCTGTTCCTCCGTTCTGTGGACATCGTCGCAGAGCAGCGGCGGACTTACGTCACCACGGCTGTGCGCTGGTTGACCATCGTGGTGCCTCTTCTCATCTTCGAGGTTCCTTTTTTTCCTTCTGAATCCATATGTCCTAAAACAACAACCTTTGCAGGCCTTGGAAGCATTGCAAAGGACCTTATTGTATAGCTGAAGTCGTCTTTTTCTCCCTTTCAGATCTTGCTGGTGCATAAGCTGGACGGCTATAACACACTGAGTTTTGTGTCTGTCTTTGTGCCTTTATGGATCTCGTTGGTCACTCTGTTATCCACCACCTTGGGGCAAAAGGGCGGGAATCACTGTGCGTAATTATGAATGTGTATTATTATGTACGGCTTTGGATTAGTTGTGCTTGACCATTTTCCTTTTTGTGGCATCTCGACTATGTGATAAGAGGACATATGAATAACATATTTACTACAGAGCTTCTCAGTTATTGTTGTGATACTAATACTGATGTACTTTCTTTGGCACAGGGTGGTTTGGCATTCGCAAAGATTTCTGCCACTTCCTGCTAGAGCTCCTCCCCTTTCTGAGAGAGTATGGCAACATCTCGTACAACCTGCAGCACGATGACTCAGAAGCCCTAGAGGAGATACCTACCATTGCTGAGCCTCAGAAAACCGCCTCCATGTTCCCACACAAACAGGTGATCATGCCAAGTCCTGGGAAGTTCTTTGGCCCTCCACCTAAGCTGTACATAGACATGCCTGACTGAAACTGTGTTCCTCCCAGAACATATTACAAAAGGCTTGGAACAAAGGCTCTTATTTGATGTTTGTTTTCTGTTCTTTTTTTTGTTTGTTTGGTTTTGTTTTTGTTTTTTGCAGGGGTATTTACTGACTTATGACCTTTCAATGATAAAGATTATAATGGTAAAGAACTGGTGTAATTTGTGCAGTTATATACAGCTACATATACAAACCAATGTCAGAGGACGAATCTAAAGCCATCTGAATACCAAATAGTAAAAATTTGGCTGATTTCTCAGATATTTTGTGGCTGTCATGGTTTAAATTCACCACAGTTTGGATGACATGCAGTTGTGTTCCTTAATTCTTCCTTAAGCACTTTAAATCCCTGATATTGGCCTGGAAAAAAACTGATATTGGCACTTTTGGTTATCTTCAGCATGCTTACAGCAGCTTTTAATGCAGTAGAAGTTTGAGTTAGTTCCTTTTAGTGAAATCTCAATAGTCTTGAGAAATGCTTCAGCACTACAGACAATCTTTCATATACTCAGAACTGACTAGGTTTCAGTTCCAAAACACCTTTTCCACTTTTAAACCTTTTTATGTCATTTGTTTATTTATTTTTTTTACAAACCTTTCCTAAAGAATCTGTTACAGATTCTGCAACAGATAATTTATGCAGTGCTGCTTTTTCCAGTGCTGCTGTGCTCTGGGACCAGTTACCTAAAAGCATAGTGTTAAAAGTGTATTGGGACTGGTGATTTGCCACGCCATGTTAAAATGATCATTTTGCTAGAGAAGGCTTTTGGGTCCTTGCCGCTGGTTGGTTGCAGAGTGGTAAAGGTGTAAATCAAGGCCCTCGTACTGTGAGATTGGCTGGGTGGACATCGGGCTCGGGTCCTGTAAGGTGGGATTGGCTGGTGCTTGTCCACTGAATTGGTTGAGTAGGGATCGTGCTCAGCAGGACTGAGCCTTCTAGTGACAAATGCTGCTCTCTGTGACTGGACCAACTGTTCTGTCAACTCTTTCTTAAGCCTGGTCCAACAGTTTTTACTCATTAAATGTTGTTTGTTTGTTTTTGCCTAATCATTTAACCATCTTGTAATAACGTTGGAATCATTTTTTGTGTGATGTCAAAAAACTATATCTTTTTAAAACTGCTGCGTGTGACTGTGTGGTATGATGTACTTTATGTGATATGTTCTTCATCTGAGAGTAAAATTATTTCTTTACATTTATTTACTGCCACGTAGTATTACTGAGTATGATGGGTTCCACGTAGTATTACTGAGTATGATGGGAAGAAAATGACCTAATGGCCTAAGGAACCAGAATACTTGGGGCAAAATGATCTCTGCAATGAAAAGGCATTCACACAGTCATTCTCACACAGACTCCAATAAAAGCTGAAAACAAATGTACATTTATCTTTATTATATAAATTATAAAAATAAAACCTCAGAATATAACATTTGTACATCAAATAACAATATATTTTTGTTCAAATAAACAAAAAAGGAAAAGTAACACTCAGCCACTTGTAAGCATCTTAGTAACATTATTTTTAATAAGAAAGGAGCATTATGGGAATTGTAGGGTTTTTAAGATAAATATGTACCTGTGATAATCGTGCGACTGAGTGCTGACAATGGACTATGCACATCATCCAGATAAATATCCTGTGTACATATACAGATAAATATCCTGTGTACATAT
>JAOYMR010000016.1:7042512-7059601 GCA_025802075.1 Tenebrosternarchus preto | reverse complement strand
GTCTAACTGACTACAGCAGCCCATCTGGCATACACACGCGCATGCGTGTGCACAAACACACGCGCACACACACACACACACACACACGCACACACACACAGACAGACCTTCCCTTGTCCTGGTCTCTGCCTCAACAAACTGAACCCCTACTGTTGTCTACCACCAACCGAGAGATCCACTTAAACAAAGTCACAAACACCATATTAGCATTCCTACAACTGCTACACCCACAGATGCTAAAGCTACACCGGTCGTTAGAGGTGCTCTAGACATCACAATATCCTTAGGACTGGCCTTCAGAAGCACAGGGTTCTGACACTGTGTGAGCCTGCTTCTGGTTTTGAATCTGCTTCTGACTGGGACAGTTAGCATCTCCCCCAGAGAGCAAGGATTACCAGGCTTTAGACTCGGTGGGAGAGAGGCTGAGGAGGGAGGGTGAGAGAGGGGGAGAAAGAGAGGTACAGGGTGAGAGAGATAGAGAGAAAGAGAGTGAATGAGACAGAGAATGTGTGAGAGCAAAAGAGAGAGATGTTGGTAGACTAAAAGGTCCGTCCCCCAGTCTCTTCTGCTCCTCTTCCTACGTGCTGCATTTCCTGCTCAGTCTCGTTCCTTCCTGTGCTTCCGGGAACTGTGTGGGATTGTGCATGGGATGAGCGAGAGGGCGTCGCTAATCGCACTTGCCCTAAATACGCCCGTGCCCAAGAGGATTACAGTGAGCCGCTCATCTGGGAGCTTTCATCAGCCACAACTCAGCAGGAAAGCCTAGCCTTCTGAGACATCTCACCCCATAAAAGTGTGTGTGTGTGTGTGTGTGTGTGTGTGTGTGTGTGTGTGTGTGTGTGTGTGTGTACTGATTCCAGAGGTCATTGGGTTCAAGTGAATGCAACCAACGTGATCACCAATTAAAACTTTCAGATGACAGGCTGTATGAATGATATTCAAGGTTCAGCCATATTTCAAATATTATTTATAAATGTGTGTGTGGTTTAAAGCAGAGAATAGTATTTCAAAGAAATAGTCAATGGAACTATTGATCTCTCTCTCCAACATCCCCCCCACCTCTCTCACACACACACACACACACACACACACACACACACACACACACTGAACCATCTCGCACATCCATTTTCCTTAAAGCAAAATATATGGAGGAGAGAAAGATTGTTTTCTCTAAATCACTGCCTAAAAACATATCATCAAGAATGACAATCTTTACAATCCTAGGTTTACATTCACACCAGCAAAACAGTTTAGCTGTACTTACACGTGATCAGTGCCCTTTGTTAGCATAATACCCACAATGCCTTGGGCTGTAATGCCCACAGGGATGAATGGTAAATAGGTCATTGGCAACAGAAGGCCATCTGGAATAAGATTCAGAATTCCAAAATATTCTCAGCAAGATTTAAAAACACCGCATTTGTCACTTTTTAAGCTTCTAACAGCATTCCAGATATGGTCCTGGTGCAGTGGACATCAGCGAATGACATAATGTAGTCAAACAAGCTCTCCTCCTGTGTCAAAACAGACTGTGTGAGCTGATTGAAACCCTCTTATTGACAGCAAGGTCAGTCGGAAATGTGAGAGTATGTCAGCCAGCCTGCTAGTACACACTGCTCTGCCTGAGAAGCTGTCAAACAAAATTTCATTATATGTGGGTATAATGACAATAAAAGCCTGTATCTCATCTTATCTAGTAGAGAAGGACTTTGTTCCCTACACTAATACCTCAAATATTGATCACACCTTTATGATAATGAACTTAATAATAATTTACTATAATGAACAAACAGGAGAACCGCCGATTACTTTAACAAAGGTGGCAGTGATGCACAAGGACACATCACTCTTGAAAGACACTTAGCCTGACCTCATGTTGAATAGAGCTTTCCACGCTTGATGGTTTCAGTTTTCCTTCGAAGGTAAGAATTCACTGGGAAGTGTTGTAGCTGGGATTGATCTGCCCAGCCTTACAGCAGTGATAGAAGGGTAGATCATGGCTGCAGGGGTTCTTCCGGGGTTCTGCTGGGTTAGAGGTAGTGCTAGGGTGGTGCTGGGTTAGTGTTGGGGTCAGCATTAGGGTAACACTGGGAGTGGCGCTGGGTGTTAGGGTGAGTGTTAGTGTGGCGCTGGTATCTGACTGAAGCTCCAAAAATGAGTCTGTCCTGCTTCACTTCTACAAGTTGACATCCTCAAACCCACTCTCTGAAGAGCTTTAGGAAAAGAGAGGAGGCCTGGCCTATCTTTAAATGTATCACTTTTATCATTTTTTTATATGCATAATTTTTTTAAGTTCCCCTCTGGGTAAATGCAGGCAAGCCTTGGGTGTCAGTCCTTTAAGCTTGGCAGGAACTGACGTCTAACATGACCGTCCTTCAGAAAAACAGACATTATGGGCTACCCTGAGGAAACGTCCAGGGCTCAGTACACAACTGGTGTAAATCATTAATACATGTATGCATGCGGACACGTCCCTGGAGCCTCCCAGCTCCTGATCTCTAGTCCCTCCATCCCTCAGTCCTGAAGTCTTGTGTTTATGTCTCCTTATATCATGCTGTGTCTGGATTAAGACGAATTTTGGGCAACGACAGTCACTCCAGCTTGTGTTGGGAAATGAAGCCCATGACGGCTGTCAAGCCCGAGGATCTCATGCCTGCTGGCGTGTGAGACAGAAGTGAGCGCTATGTGGCTAACCAGTCTGACCGGGGCACTGGGCAGAACAGTACGAGTCGGATCATTCTCAAAATGGTATCGGTGACGAAATGCTTGTCTGAAACGCATTACATCACACCACGACACTTTAGACAGTTGGCACAAAAAGTCCCAAATTCTAAATAAAGAACAATGAGGTCATTTGTCTGGGTTGAAGATGTAAAGATACTATATCCACATGTAGGAGGAAACACAGCGACAACCTTGTCTGACATGTATGATGATGTCATGTTGGGGGAGCCCATAGTAACACAACACCACACGAAGCAGAGAGGGAGTGGCTCGTCATTCACTCCATCAATGTAAATTATTCACCTGTTTCTGTTCCACTCTGCCTCACAGCCGATGAGGTAAGCGATGAGTACACACACACACACACACACACACACACACGCACACACACACACGCACACACAAACACGCACACACACACACAGCAGATGGGTCTTCTTGTGTGGCAACGATTCAATTTCAGGATCATCATGGCCCAACCAACCAGATTGCTCCCCCAATCCACCCCCCCCCTTCCCTTAGAAACTCTGCCCTAAACCCATAGTGATCTAAACCCATAGTGATCTAGTTAGCAGAATGATGAGATCATACAGTCTTTCTGATCACACTTACACTCGCCACACTACCGCTCTCCCATTAATGATCTAGTCAGTGCTAACTCTGCTAATCAAATGCAGGATGTGTTATACTATAGGCTGCAGAACCCAGAGGAAAGATATCAACGCCCTCAAGAAGGAGACAATATAAGCTCAAAGAGCAAAGAGAAGCTTATCTTCTCCTGACAGTGCAGGAAGGAAGTCGGGGTTTTGGGAGGGCAGGAAAGAGATAGAGAAAAATCACCGAAGCATACCCATCCTTCAGATTTTATTGGAGATTATAATTTCAAATTCTTCACACATTACTTTTTATTTTAACAGTTACTTATCCCTCTTCTCCTGCATTCCCAACCATGAGACCCAGATGAATTCACACTGAATTACTGAACTGTAACGCTGGACCTTTTCCTCCAGTCTTCCTCCTCCACTCCCCGTCCGTCTGTCATACGGGGCAGGAAGTGTCTTACTGATTTAGCCTGTACTGACAGGTTGAGCTTTCAGGGACAACTCCTCGCTGCCTGCTGTCTTCTCCTCCCTCATATCCATGTCTGTCCCCCCTCGGAAAAACTAAGAGAGTGAGAGTATGTATGTGTGAGGAGAAAAATGGCCAAGCTCTGTTAAACAGCACAGCGTACTGACAGCTGGCGGAAGGCGTTAAGGTAGAAGCGTTCATGCGCCCAGCAGCATCCAGGTGTGCAAGGATCACTTCTCTCTTTATACACGAAAGCACTTTGCTAATTGCTTATTTACCCATGTAGGCTACAGATTAATGAGGTGCTAGAAAAAAGCGAGACTTAAGTTAAACAATAACACTTATGACATGAAACACCGGATTAACGTTAACACTTAATTCCACATTTGATCTCAGGTCTGCATAGAATCACATAGAAATTGCTTTACATGAATTTCAGGCCAATTAAATACATAGTTTGCGCTACTACTACTAACCTGAGAATGTAATGTAACAATACAATGGAAAAACAATTAAAATGTGAATTGGAGGGCAATGTACATATATCATATTGATATATAGTTTGTGTGACTTTTTCTTAATCCAGTATAAGTTCCAATGGAAGATGAAGATTTGGGGGGGATTTGATTAGCTTCATTTTGACTAATAACATGTACAGTTTCCTCTTTGGGCAAATCTTTTTGGACCAAATTTCCTCATATGTTCCATGCCAGGTTTGAGTGTAATATACCCACACAGGTGTCCAAAGGTACAAAGAATGTGGCAGAAATAACAAACAGACTGACTCACTGAATGTTTTCCATCTCTCTCTCTCTCTCAAACACACACACACACACACACACACACCTTGTTTAACTTCTACACAGAGACAAAATGAAGGATAGTCTAGGAACCAGACGCAAAACACACACCATGTGCTACTGTCTTCTCACATAAAGACAAAACACATTTTATATATACCCTCATAAAACCATTCACACAAGCCACTGTTCACACCACACACAGAGCAACAAAATAAAAGGATCAAATAAAAAAGGCTGTCAACATCTGCAGCACACTTCTATTCAGAGTGTGTGTGTGTGTGTGTGTGTGTGTGTGTGTGCGCGCGTAGGAAACCATCTTTGGTCCACATGTCCGGTTTTCTGGAGCTCCTGTGTGGACACTCAGTGCTCCCCGATCACCAGCCGAGCAGACAGTGCTGCGCATGGGAGCATGTGGGCAGGCTGATCTGTTTCACCCGGGGGTGTGTGTGGAGGGCAATCTACAGGCATGATGAGACAGAGATGCACACTGATAGTGACAGAGACACAGTGAGAGACTCTCACGACCAACAGCTAGGAGACAGTAGTGTCTCTTCAGTATGCAGAGACAACACTAGTATTAAGTGAGACAATCTCTTGCGCCGTCACTCTGTCCCTCTTCTCTCACACACACACACACGTCTGTACATATGCACGCACACATTTACACTTGCAAGTTTACACTCCCTAAATGGAGCTTCAGAGAACAGAACCCTTCTGTGCATTTCAGACCTCTGTGAGAAAGAGCAGGGCCACCCATTAAACCCAATTTTCCAGGGATTTCACGGATCCTCTGTTCCATAAGATGGGAAGAAACCACACCAGAGCAGACAGACAGTCGCGTGTCTCTGTGCACACGTGTGCGCTCGCACGCACGGCAAAGCCAAACCATATCTCTTTTTGTTCTCCTTGGTGCCGGGGTCCCTCACACGTCAGCCACCTATGCATCGCACGCCAGGGCCCTCCAGCCCGACGGTAGCTGAAAGGTTCCTGTCCATGCGTGACGCGGAGCTGCACACGTTAGCTGCACACCGCACACTCCACTGGCAGACTTGAAATACTGTGATGTTTGTTTGTGATCTCGTGAGTCCCATTCCATCAGCAGCATCGCTTCAGCCCCACCTGGTACTGCAGACACTGCACGCCTCACACACACACACACACATATTAGACTCCTTGTTTCCCAGGGATCCATATCAATAGCCGTCTATTACTGTGGTGCTATTTATCTAGCTGTATTACTGAGTGATGTGTGCTACTGTGCTTTGACACACTCTCACAAACACACTTCTACATACAGTGATCTGCAGAAGTGCACACACATACACATGATCTGGGTATTGTCTCGTCACTATGTGCAGAAGCTTTAATCCACTGTTTGTTGTCTGTAAAGGGAAAAGGTATATCTGTAGACTGGCTCAGGTACTTGATAAAATTACAGCTCTTTGCGTGTGGGTCTCTGTGCATGTGTGGTCTGTCTGATTATATCTGTTCATACCTGTCTGCCGTCTTTCAGCCCATTCCTCTCTCTTTATGACTACATATCTGGCTCTTAAAGCCTTTACTTCTGTTGGGTTATTTGACCGTCAGACTGGCTTCTTTGGCAGCTCGTTTTGTCTGTCTTCCACACCGTCGTTCCTTCCACCACACTGTCCGTTGGCCCCTCCCCTCCCGGTCAGTGTAGCTCCTCCATCTTCACCCTGTCCCCTCTTTCCCTCACTTTCTCCACCATTCTGCCAGGTTCCATTATCCCCTCACCACTCTCCATCCCCGCAGGAAGCCTCTCCTCCAGGAAATCTCATCCCCGTCCCTCAACAAGCCATTCACCGCTCCGGACAAAACCAGTTTTGGAATACCAGCTGGGATCGGCAGGAAATTGGCCGTTAGTTCTGGCTGGTAAAAAGTCGTCGTGTCGGATCAAACGTCTGCGTCCGTGGCAGCGCGAGAGGAGGCGGGCGGATGCGCTCGGCCGGGCTCGGAAGCGGCAGGTGTCCCGGCACGCTGGGAAGGAGCAGAGAGTGAGCGTCCCCCTGCAGGAGGCGAGTGGCGCGAGGGCCAGGCAGCGCGAGCGCCAAATGCTTATTCCCAGCGCTCCTCTGCAGGCCACAGCTCCAGGTTCCAGCTACGTTTATGTGCTTTAGAGAACAACAACAACAAAAAAAACCTGCTCCTAGTTGCCTAGTAAATAGTACTCCCTCTTCTCTATGAAATATGGCTCTGAACCATCATATACACAAATGTAAAACACTGTAGGTATATATTGTTTGAAATTTGGGTCATTTTCCCCAAAAATAGTTTTAAGGCTTCTTTCACTATCCATTTCTCAGCATATCCACTTCTTTAGGGGAGAGAGAGCAGCTTTTACGATGGCTGAGAAATCCCTCCCTCCACCTCAACAAGTCACACCTCCCAACGGGCCACACCACCAACATACCTCCACAGATAACCCTTCAACATAGCCACACACGTACAGAGAGAGAGAGAAAAGTCAGTTATGAAAACAGAGAAGTGAAAGTGAAAGAACAAACTGTAAATGCCCACTGCCCTATGCTCTCTTAAGTGACGACTATTGCTGCACAGGTTTCTTTACATTTTACAGAGCGGGTTTTTAGTGCCCGAACAGGTTTTAGTGCAATGATGTGTTGTGCAGGATCCAGGCTCATACCAGCCTCACAGAACTAAACATCAAAACACACTCCCAATCCCTTCAGAGTGATTCTCATTTAACCTTTGAACTTATGGAGCTAAAACAAAAAAAGTGAATGTGTTCTTAAGTTGCTTATCAAAATCATAGGCAATGCAGGACTGTGATCACAGGGCCTAGAAAACATGTTCTCTCCAGGGAGCAGGAAGACACAGCACTCGTTGTACGAGCAGTTCAAACAGGCGTGTGCTTGTACACACACACACACCCATACATACATCCACACAGAGAAACACACACACACACACGAACTCACACTTCAGAGTAAATCTGTGTCATCAAATGCTGCCTCGGGGTTTATTAGTTGTGTCAGCACCTTAGTCTCTCATTTTTCACATCAGCTGCTTTGCTGCATTTGGTACAGACACACACACACACACACACACACACACACACACACACACACACACACACACACACACACACACAAATCACACACACATTTTTCCCCCATTGCTTATTTTCTTCCTGCATCGAGCTTGGTGCCTATTCTTCACACACACAGTCTCTTTCCAGACACCCAAACATGCTCTTGTTCCAGACAATACAACAGCCAAAAAGCAAGTGATAAGGCTGGACGCTGGCAGTGGGATACTGGCAAAGCCTAGTTTAAAACATCCATCATCTGTATGTGTGAGAGAGATGATCAGCTTACAGGGATTCAGGCTTCACAGGCCAAACAAATAAACAGGGTCAGAGTGGGGGAGGAGACTAATTCAGTTCCACAGGCTGTAGACTGTATTTTCTCTCTTTCTCGCTCTCTCTCGCTCTCTCTCTCTCTCGCTCTCACACACTCACACACAGGGCTCGTCTATTTGCCTGTTACTCTTACTAGTCCAGATGACAGTGTCTACATGCAAATAATAAAAGATCTAGTCAGTCAAACATCTGTTGCATGTCATTGTGAATTGTAAATGTGTCATTTGCATTTGTTAAATTCCAGCTCAAGACCCAGATGATGACTTGATGGTCGTCCATATTCTTCTTCCTCTGAACAAAACCTCTTTCAAACATTAACGACCATCGAAACCAGACACACAGGCACAGAGAGGGACTGGTAGTGTGTCTGAAACCGTCTCCATCATAAAGGGGCACTGTGACTCTCTCCTTCATTCTGCCTCTCATCACAGCAGTCAGAAAATGTACTGTATGGAAAAATGAAATGTATGGAAAATAACAGACTGGTGAGCAGAAAGAAGAAAAGGCAGAGACAGAGTGAAAATGCTGTCATTTTGTGAAATAAGGCCTAAATGACTTGTAAAGTTCTGCCTCTCATTCTCTCTCTGCCTCCATCTCACTTTCACGCCGTCTCCATCTCTTTGCCCGTCTCCATCTCCGTAACTTTACATCCTTCTCTCTCTCTCTCTCTTTTACCATCTTCCTCCCTCTCTCCGTCTGCAGCCCACTTCTCTCCCCCTCATTTTGAGCCAAACGGAGTGGAGTATCTGCCGACAGCCCAGCCAAGGCGAGGCGAGGCTGCAGCCTCAGAGGAAGGACAGCTGCTTAGTGCAGTGGAAAGAGATGAAGAAAATGACGACTAAGAGAAGGACAGAGCTGCTGCACTGACTGCTGATCCCTTAAATGTAGTGCTACAGTAGAAATGCTGAAATATGCACCACTAACCCTCCCTACGGTTCTTTTTTTGTAAGAGTCTTTACACATGTTGTATATATCCCCACACACACACACACACACACACCACTTTGGCATACACACATTCTCTTGAACTCTCTCTCACCACACACACACACGCACACACACAAATGAAAGGTGAGATCTGGTTTCACTGAGCTCACTTTCATGGTTGTAAACCCAGAGTGGCAGTGTTGTCTCTGTATTACTTCAATAGTTTTTAATAAATGCCTTTTAAAACACGCAAGCTCAGGAGAAAAATGGAATGAAACAAGGCCTCAGAGTGACAAAAAAAGCTATAACAATTTTATAAAGTCCATCAAAACTTTATTCCATCCACAAAATAAAACGGAGTCCAAGCTTTGATGAGGCTTTGAAACTCTGACAACAGTTTCAGTTGATTAGGTCTCTGCACTCACCCAGTCATTTGCTAAGGGCTTTCAACCAACATGGAATTGCCATTATAATAAAAAGACTTTTTATTACGTACAGCTCAAATTAGGTAAGAGCTTCTTTGAATTATTCCACCTACATTAAGCGTCGATACTCTCCCTTGGTTGCACTGCCCTGATCAACACAACAGTCACAATAAAGAAAGAAATCAACACCAAACCATTTGAAAATGCTTTCAAATAGGCAATGAGCAACTCGTTCCCTTTGTACAAGCAGACTAAGCTACTGTGAGTTAAACATGTACGCAGTAGAAAACACTACATTTACAGCTTGTGACCACATAAACAAACACAACGCAGCTAATTAACTACAAATTTACACAATATGCACACTTTTCAGGATAATTCTAACAGACATTCAAGTCTGGCAAAGAGCGCTGGGGTCCACGCTCCAGTACACGTGCACCTGCTCTCCGGAGCACGTGCACCTGCTCTCCGGCACACGTGGAGAAAATTTAGGATAAATGCTTATCCAGAGCTGTTAATGCACAGGTTTGACATTTTGACTTCACACCAAACCAACTTGTTTATATGTTAAATGGTATTACATAAAATAAAAATAAGTACCTCAATAAGGACTCTCACCATCAGGAGTGCAAAAAAGCTTGTTGGCATGAACGCCCAGTGGATGATGTGAACCATAACTTTAAATCAGTCCTCACTACTAGAAAACTATACATGAATCAAGATATATATTTTTTTATGTAACAGCACTGATTTAATTCTCCATCGCTCTTTTCCTGAGATGCAGCTGTTCACTTACACGGTGGTTACAAGAAAAGGGTCACATGACTGAATGATGAGGTCACATGACGAAAAGGGTCACATGACTGAACGATGAAAGTCTCTGCAACACTACCCTGAATTTGCAACATGATAATATAGTTTATCACTATAACTCTGAAGACAACAATCATTTGTCTAAATGAACATTACCCAGCATATCATAACAGTGCAATCGACAGGATGATTAATAAAACTCACTTTTGACCGAATTATGAAGCAACAAATCGATGTGATTAAAGTCACTGCACCATATTTCCTGTAACATTATGAACTGCGAGAAGGAGGGAGGGAGGGAGTGATGGAGAGGTGGAGAGAGATGAATAATTGAAACAGCGCTGGCCTCTTTCCAGATGGCTGAGTCATGCTCATAGCCAGATGATGATGAAGGTGATGACGAGGGTCTCAGTGAGACAGCAGGAACAGCTGATCCTATTCAGAGTTCAAACCATGTAGCTATTTCCAGAAGCTCACAAGAAAAGTCTGTAAAATTTAAATTGTAGGATTTGACACAAAAAGCTATGGCTAACTGAAAAAAGAAAGAAAGAAAAAAAGTATATTTACACACATGTTAAAAATTTTATTTATTTATTTATTTTTACATTTTGATGACTACAAACAAGCACACACAAATGTCCAACTGAACTCTCTTTCTGTGGCTTGTCCCAGTGCTGCATGGTATGAGCCAGTTGGCTGAGGAGCGTCAGGGACCATCATAAAGTGTGAAATTACCATCGCAACGCCTGGAGAAGCTTGGAGATGTGTCATGAAAAAAGAAAAAAAAAAAGAGAAGAAAAAGGTGGGCAAGTGAGCAGAACAACAACCACCAGCACTGCGGGCAGTCATCGTTAATGCTAGCAAAACTAGCACCGTCGCTAATAAACAGTCGGAAGAGGTAGCAACAACTTCAAGCGATATCGTGGTGACCTCGGTGAGGAAGCACCGACTGTGAAAATAACAGGCCACACTGACGCAGCGGTATTACAAACAACAGTGCAGCAAAACTGAGAGCCTTCATTCAGTGTGTGCGTTCGTCAGACAACACTGTTGCTATCGCTAGTGTTTTGGTTATATTAAACCAAATTGTTTAGTAGTTGAAACTGATACCGCTTACATTTTTTGTATTAGTTGTTCTCGGTTTGTTGTTTTGTTGATGCATTAGGAAATAGTGAAACTGAATATTGTTATGCTAGTAAAGGTTACTGAACCGAACAAAGAAAGAAAATATGGTGTTTCCTGGAATCCTAAGTGTAGATCAATACAGCTTTCCTTCAACTTAATATTCTGTATCACATGACCTGACAGTTCTAGAAGCAAACATCTCTAGAATGATGTGGGTGGAAGAAACAGATGAAGAGAGAGGGAGAGATCAAATTATTTGCAGTAGGCTTTCCCGTGGTGTGTAGCTATGTGTGGGAGTGCTTATACACACACACACACACACACACACACACACACACACACACACACACACACACGCCACTTTCCTTTGAAGCAATGCTTAGAAGTATATTTCAGAGGTTACTGCTATGGACTGTATAAGCAGGAGTGAATATTCTGGGAACTTTAACAAAGTTAAATTCCCCCTAAAAAAGGCTGAGGACTCTCAGGTCAACATTTGTAAGAGTTAGAGAGATGGAGAGGAGACCTTACCTAGAGGCCAAATACATCCCTGAGGACTTCAGTATCCACAAAGCCCCCACTCAGAAGGCTTGACCTGCTTTCTAGCTGGTTGTTTACTCTAGCCTGACCTCCTTGCTAGTGTACTGCATGCAGGCTCATGCACACACACACACACCATCATACACACAGCTGATCAGTATCATTTTTCCAACCTGTCATCAATCAAGTGTGAGGTTTCCTACCTTCTCTCACAAACACACATCATACATGCACCCAAGCACACAAATGCTGACAAGCCAAAATGCACTGCACTCTCAGCAGATGTGGTTAGTCAGATCTGATTAAGAGAAGCATTACCACCGGAATACACACACACACACACACACACACACTCAGCATCCCCATAGGATCCCCCCCCACACACACACACTCCGCACCCACCACAGGGACACACACACACACACACACACGCACACACACAGCATTACCATAGGAGAACACACATAAACAAACACACACACACACACACACACACATATATATGGCCACTCATTACACCTTTAAACTCAGTTGTTACCTCATACTATTGTGCTAAAAGCAAAAGAGAAGTAGACCTCACATAGTAAAAGCACACACTTGCTAATGGAAGCACTCACATACAACACACATTCAAAACAATACACTCCATTTAGCTAAAAGGAACCCTCAGGGACTGGTCATATACCATCCCATACAGCATGCAGAAATCGATATACCGTCACACCTGTTAATGTACTTCCAGAAAGACGATGCTTCTTGCACATCGATTTCTAAGTTTACAATGCTCTGCGACGACATACGGGTCTCCGGACAAATCAGGACAAAGGGTCACATGGCATTTCCCACGATGGCCTTGCTCCTATGGCATCATCAACATGCTGGTTGGCTGGATGGGAAATGAGGGGGTGGAGCCTCTTCCTTCCTGGATGGTTCTCTAACACAATGAGTGAACTTCCTAAACATATGCATTTGCTACTCGCTCCCTGGTGCTGTCGAACTGGAACAGGAAAGAAGGTGAACCGGAAAGCTACTGCTGGGATTACAGTTATTGTTTGGAAGGCATAAAGCACCTAAACACAAACTTGCGCGCACGTGCACACACACACACACACACACACACACACACACACACACACACACACACACACACACACACACACACACACACACGCACACGCACACGCACACGCCCACATCCTAGAGCACACTTAAACCCATGCATTTCAATGGATTTGACTAGAGGCTGACTTCATGAAAATGAAATAATCAAAGTGATTTACACAGAAGACCACGAGTACATGAGCACAAAACATACACACGCATGGACACACAGAGACAGACAGGTCGAACAAATACCCCCCACCCCCCTTACGCCATCAAAGAGATTCTTTTTCCTCACCCGATTTACACAACAAACCTGAACGACCTGTTCTACCATACGAAGCTGCCTGTGTGTGTGTGTGTGTGTGTATGCTAGTGACTTCCTCAGTTTGCCTGTTTTTGTTTACAGTGAGCCTCAGCTCTATGGGCGCATGCCCAGGAAGCCTCATTCATGCATGAGTGTGAATGTGTGAATCTAGGCTCATGCTCATGCACCCATGTGTGCAGCTTACATAACCAAAGCAATGCAGGGCACCCATGAGCCTTCACAGGAGCCAGAGAGTGAGGGAAAATCACAAAAGGATGAAGAGGAACATGCAATGAGACAATAATAAGGGAGAGAGAAATACATTTGCACACACAAAAACATTTTTGACACACACACATACACACACACCCTCATTCACTTGTCTGAAAATACAGATCAAAAATATGATGCCATAATACAAAAAAGACAAACCAGTTAGAAGAGCTGATATGATCAGAGAATATAAACACACAAGCTCAACACATTCAAAACTCCATTACATAAAGACATTCAGTATAGTATGATAAAATATACAGATTAAACACATTGCACCTTCAGTGTGATGGATACACACACAGATATATACTTACACAGGTTACAGGGGGTACTACATGGGCCTGGCACCCCTACTCCTCTGCCAATCATATACTGCCTTTCCCTTTGGCTAATTCATTGTCATTCTGGTTCAGTCCATTAACTGAGCACTGGGGAGGGGGGAGGGGGGGTTAGAAGCTTTATGTCCAATTATATCCAATTATACTGGCTGGACAGAGAGCTGGGTTCACCACCACATGGGCCCCATACTGGACTAATCGCTGTACCTGTTGGCAGAAGGTTTACTGGTGGCAGGCTGCAAATACGCCTGTGCTTCGGTCCACAAGATAAAGGACGAAAAAGCAATCCCTTCCCGTCACTCTCCCTCATCGCCATGGTTATTCTTCCCTGGATGTGACTTGCAGTCTTCAGTGGCCATGTGAGGGATCTATGAAGTTTCCTCTAAACTAGCAGTCTAGGAGTTGTACTGATTTGTATTCACTCTCCAAGTTCTAACATCAAAGCCACCAGTCTGGAGATGACAAGCGTCATTGTAAAAAGCGTAAACATGCAGGTGGTATTCTAATTCTAAATGGCTTCTTTTTATGTCTCCATCACCCACGTAAATTTGCCACAGTTTGTAACAGCAAAACTGAACAGTAAAGCACCCTGTAATTATTCTGCATCATTTTAATTTTCAACATTAGACACAATAGGCTTCCTTGCCTCCCTTGATTTTCGGCTTTTTGCATTTGGGAAGGGCAGCGATTCGCTAATCCAGCAGCTAAAGTCCTCTTAAGCCCTAAAGCTCTGCAGTCCTAACCCCCTAAACACAACAAACCTAATCACACTGTCCGTACCCTGCACCAGTGGAGCAGTGTAGAACATGGCCCTGCCACACACACACACACAGACACACACAGACACACACACACACACTTCTCCTGTCCCTCACGAGGCCTTTACACACCAAGGTCACAGAGCACGCCACAACAACAAAAATACAGAAACGGCTTTTAGTACCAACTGAAAAACTTTAATATATTAACAGAATATGAGATATAGACTTGGATATAAACACACACCATGACATTTGTTATCGTCTATGCTGGAAATCCAGTTATAATTTTTTCTAAACTATGACTTATTCCGTCATAGAGGAGAATTACGGAGGAAATGATGGAAATTAGGAAAAAGACCAAAAAAAATACTGGAGAGAGAGAGAGAGTGAGGAAACCACTGTGTTCACACCTAATGGAGGTTTTGTTTCTGCACAGATTGATTAACGACAGTGAGCTCATAGCTGGCACTATGTACGTACGTGTGTGTGTTTGTGTTACATTGTCTTTCTTATTGTCTGCTAGGGCGTGACCAACCCCTTCTCTTAAGATTAAGTTCACTTTTATTAGACAGAAGAGGGCAATTAATAACAAGTTCACATGTGTTTGTTTTTCTTTAATTAAAGTAGCACAACCCTGCAAACAAGCACATAAATAGTAAATATATATAATTTAACTTCATCTTTCAACATGACCTGTTGCTAGATGGACGTGTGTGTGTGTCCATTCGACACACAGTTATCTTATCAGTATTAGTTACTCTACCCAATGATAAACGCTGATTAAAACATTTTTCAAAATCAAAGAATTACAGGCCTGGCTGTGTGTCAGATGACACACACACACACACACACACACACACACACACACACACACACCTTGGATGTTATATATACCCTATATCATACTAATCCAAGCACACTTCCTTACTTTACACTAACCAACAGAAAACTACTTTTCAAACACATTTCCAGATGCATTTCATACTCCACGCAACTTGGAAAAACAAGGAAGCACTAATCAGAAACCGGTACAAACTAAAAGGTTACCTGGGTGAATAATTGACTAGAGCCATTAGCTGAGACCTCTCCCTCCCTCCCTCCCTCACTCTGATGGGAGTCACTTGGTATACACTGCTTTGCTTCCCTGTACTACTGTGCACCAGGGACGAGGTTTTCGTGTCCTAACGCACATGCGCTCACATGCAAAGATACTCATCTTTACAGCCCTCACTCACAATACGACCGGAGAGATTGTTCAACAACACATGAATTCCCTCCACTTGTGTCATAAAAGTCACACTGTAGACAAATAAACCAGCTCAACCTCTCTTTACTCTTCTGGTCATGTTTGTATGGACAGAGATTACCTTAAAGGACTTTCTGAAGTACAGGTAAAAGGTGTTGTTGCTCCTCAAACAAGAACTCAGTAGTAAACGCTGCTCATATTCAGCACGGTTTTACAGGCTATTTTTATTCCACTGTAACAAACCTCAGCTGACTGTTGTTAGGTGCCGTCGCCTGGTACGAACAGCCACAGAGCAGTGACGCATTACAGTAAGACCTCTAAAGACTAACTAATGAGACCGGGGGGGAGGGGGGGATTGAATATTATTTGTGTATGGAAAAGATGAACTGCAAACTCAACAGCCGTGCAGCTACATGGGAATTATTATAATAGACGTTTCGGTAGTTAACATGAGTACTAATTAAAATAAATTCTGGCAAACATCCCTTACAAATAAAATATTTCCCCTCGCCTTTGTTACATCTTAATATGCTGACCCTTCACTGTTAAGTTAATGTACCTGTTTGGTAATAAACTCAAATACTAGCCTTCATTTAGCAGTTGGTTATTTGAACTATACTTATAGAAACTGCTTCTTGACACTGGGAATAATTATCTACCAAAACCCACCCAAGCTGCCGCTCCCATTTTTGAGAACCGTATCAGTCTTAAAAACAAAAGTGCTGATGTTATTTCCTGTCAGAGGATTAGGCTAATGACCCTTTAACCCGACCCCAACCCTCCCCCCCCCCTCCCACCTCCGACACACACAACACACAACACACACAAACATGCTGACACACCCATATCTTCAAGAAACTGTGCATTCCAGGACAGTCGATCAACTCATCCAGTTGCTCAAGAATCTGTTGCCTGCTGACATTTTGCACAAACATCTGTGCTACATTCAGCACAAGGGGCTTCATAGAACTGCTTGGAGTCACATGGTGGAGGAGGGAGTGCAGTAATGTACAGTAAGATCCCACTCACTCACACGCAGGCAGAGAAACACATGTAGCTTCCTGCAATAAAAACTAGGACTAAATGTATTTCCTGTCTTCAACAGGCATAACAAATACATGAATGTGTGTGTGTGTGTGTGGGGGGGGGGGGGGGGTGCTGAGAGATTTGTGGAATAGTCTGAACTAGAAATTTCTTTCCCAACAGGGCCGACCCGCACACTCTTCTGGTCT
>JAOYMR010000016.1:7025680-7042117 GCA_025802075.1 Tenebrosternarchus preto | reverse complement strand
CCCCCCCCCCCCCCCCCCCCCCCCCCCCCCCCCCCCCCCCCCCCCCCCCCCCCCCCCCCCCCCCCCCCCCCGCCGAGAGAGGTGTGGAATAGTCTGAACTAGAAATTTCTTTCCCAACAGGGCCGACCCTCACACTCTTCTGGTCTGCTAGCAGCACCAGTTTAGCCTCTGCTGTTTGCTGAATTTCTGCAGGGTCATAGTTTGACTCCTGTGACCCCTATCCCATATCAATCAGGTTCCACAGAAGTATCTGCTGGCCAATCAGAATGAAGCACTAGTCACACCTGACGAATATGTGCATAGCTATATGGCCTCATAGATCAAGTACAAACAAGAAGAAATGTGTAACAGGAAATCTGACTCGAAATCATCGAAAGCTGGTGCAGGTGGATGGTTTCCATGAAGGCAAATGAGTCACTATTGATGGCACAGTAGTGCCATAATGATATTCTGAGCATAGCTAGTAGGCCAGTAATTAGTGACGTACTCCATGAGATCAATAAGGCAGCTGTATAACAACTGACCAGGGCATTTGCAAAAACACATGCAAAATAAGTCATCTTTTCTGGTGCAGCCCATTATCTGGTCTGACGTTGTAACAATCCATCTGCCTGAAAATCAGATCAAGTGGCCTGTATCAGATTTGGTCCCTCAGTTTGTTAATCTCTTTGTATGGGCGAGTGCAGTTTTAGGAAAGATAATGCATGTGTGTGTCACAGGATGAGCACCAGAATTGCTAGATGAAATCTTATTAATGGAAAATCTCACAGTGGTGCTCTGATCTGAAATTCCTCTTCACTTCACTCATCTGTATCACCCCCCCCCCCCCAACACTCCCTTTCCCTCATAGAGCTTTTAGTGAATATGGTGCCTCTATGAAGCAACAGATCATTCTATGCTCTTGTTCATTCTGTCTCTTTTCTCTCCCCATCTCTCTCTCCCTTACTCTGTCCCTCCATCAGGCTTGGTTCAGAAATGATTTCCCCTTCACTAGGTCTGAACATTTCAATTACTATAATGGGTTCGGATGATAATGCTTTTCAACCAGACCCCTTTTACCAAACACCACACACACACACACACACACACACACAAACACACACACACGCGCGCATACGCGCATACACACACCCTCACACACCCTTACAAATACCGGAGTGGGAGGATAAGAGCTGGAAAACACACGTGTGCACACACAGGATTTCCTGCTACACAGGGTTCCTGCACTGGCCTACTTGGTATCTGTCCAAATCATTTCCATTTGCTAAAAAAAAAAATAGTCTGTGGTAGTTTAATGGCACATGCAGAAGGAAAATCACATATTGCGGCCATTTTGTTTAGGGAGATCTGCTGCTTGGCCTCTTAGAACACATACTAGAAATGATTATTTAATTTCGCCCCACCCTATCCACATGTGCACATGAACACATACACACACACACACACACACACACACACACACAGTTGCCATGTTTTAATCAGAAAGATTCCTGTCTAATGGACGTGTGTGTTTTGGGGGTCGTTTCCGGCCGTGTTGGTTCAGATGCTGCACTCCTGTGGCGACACGTAACCCCAGTTTTCCCTACATTATAATGGCATCACATGAGAATGGCACTTGGTATCAGACTACTGGTGTACTGGTGACAGTGAACATGCATTAATAGTGTCAGTGGGGCTACCTGTGGCCTTAGTTAGCCTTAGTGAGACCAACGGGTTTTATATTTAAAAATGAGCTTCAAGGGGTTGGTCTGGGATGCCAGACCTCACTGCAGAAACACCTGGAGGTGTTATGAACTTAATTCAGCAAAAACACTGATAAAGGGAGACGCCTACCTGATGACCCCTGAGAAGAGCAAGATAACGGTTTTCTTAGTGATTTTCTTAAAGGCTTATTATGAATGAAGTGTATGCACTGGTCCCTGTGTGAAACTCTAATGGTTTGACATATTATCCTGTGTATAATTACATTTACATAGTCCACAGGTGTGAGATCTAGCTCCAGCATGTTATAATAGTGTGGAGGTGTGAATAGTACAAGTGTTAGACCTGGTCTCAGAACATTATAATAGGGTCAGTTAACCAGGTACATATGTGGGGTAACCCTTCTCCCAAGCCAAATCCTTCAGCAGAATTTCACAAGCCACCCTATTTTAATTACCACCCCAGCCTCCAATTACAGTCCAATAAAAGAGGGATAAAAGAAGAGAAGAGACCTAACGAGAGACGGATTTTATGCCCTTTGCTTCCCGCTGCATGAACACACACATGCACACGGCCCACAAACCTTAGTCAGGGCTTTTCTGATTTAAACATGGTAGCAATAGTGTGTGTGTGTGTGCGTGTGTGTGTGTGTGTGTGTGTGTGTGGAGAGAGTGCCACAGCTTTCCTTTGTTCTTTCAAGGCTGCATCCTTCCATTAACAACTGAATGCACAAGTTAGGTTTCCTCACCGGTATCATCATTCTTGAAGCAGACCCGAAACCAGAGCCAGAGAGAGAGAGAGACAGAGATTTAAACACAAGAGCAGACAGACAAAACTGGAATAAAACACTCAAAGCTCATTTAACAAGGCCAAAGTAAGATGACTACATCTTGAACCTTCCACAGAGGAGCTGCTGACAGAGCAGTATATACAACTACATGCCCCTGTCATGACATCGCTAAAATCAATAACCATTAATCAGTACAGTGCTGTGTTCAACAGTAACAATCCTGAACCCACCCACTGAAATACAGTGAGCACTCCCATTCGTCATCAGTGATGTGTTAATGGAATATTTATTAGCAGAGAGAGTAGTCAACCAATCAGTACGCAGTTAGTAGCAGCTGTGCGATATGGTCAAAACATCATCGTGGAAATGTAGCCTTTATGTGTTTTATCATCAGCATCTGCTGAACAAGACCATAAAAGAGCAATCTGACCACAAAGATTTCATGACACACACACCCCCCCACACACATCAACATCATACGTTTTGACATGGGCTAACAAACTGACCACATTTCAAAGAAATCTTCACTCACTCATGTATGATGCTTTTATTATAACACTACTAATATATGCACCAGGACAGATGTAGAATGTAATGCTTTAATAAAGGACACTTAGCCTCACCATCATATGGAACATACATACACACAATATACAGATGCACAGGAGCACACATACACACACAATATATATGCCACTGTGCTGCAGACCCAGCTAAACCTTGGCCCCATGTGCTATCACACCCCTTTACACTACCACAGGCTAAGACACTCTCCAAAGGTTAGATCATCAGTCTCATTAACTGTCCACAAAACAGGTGAATTTCAAGTATAGTGTCTCTAGGGAAATCACTTTGCTGCCTTGTGATTTTGAACTGGTGGAAGAACATTTGACATCTACATCCCCTTCCACCAATACAGGGATACAATATGTCCAGGTAATACTAGCACATAGAAACTTAATAAGCTAACACACAGTACCAGCCTGAAAAAACAGAGTCTGCTTTAATGTGAGGCAATTTAAAACAAAAGCCAACTGAGAGACAAGAGCATGCCATGTTCTATTAATTAAGTATGAGGAGTATGAAAACCACAGAATCTAATGACTTGCATCCGCTCTCGACTTGCGTTAACATGTAAATGATCACTCAGTGTACGTGTACGCGTTTGTGTACGTGTACGCGTTTGTCTCACACGGGTGAAAGGCAGAGAGTTTCGTGACAGAATGAACAGTCACTATGAACAACGTGTGAGTGGGCATGTCTGAGACTTTACAGGCTGGTCTACATATGTGCAGCGTGGAGAGCACTGCCCGTCTCAAACACGGTAACAGTCCCCGTGGAAACAGTAGCTTGTGTGTGCAGGAAAGAGTCTCTGCCTCTCAGTTCTGACCAAACACGGCAAGCCTGCCTGAACACTCTCCCTCTGTCATTATAGGTCACACAGCTCCAGTGCCATTAGGATATCGAGAGACAGTAAACAATGGCTACCCGTGACTCCCTTGTTATCAACGACAATGCTAGCTTTTAATTGGCCTGGGCAGTTTTGGGTGGAGTCAGCCTCCTGTGGATCAGTGTGGCCTTTCTGCCAACAAACCTTTACGGTAACCAAGTACACGGCTTACCTGCGTTTCTAACTCTCTTCCAGGACAGTTAAGATAAAGAAATTATTCCCAAAGGAGCACAAGAGAAAAGAAATTCACTCGACAATCGGCAAAAGCATTCTGACCCTTGACATCTGACATCCACTATGTATGACCTTTCTCTTGACCTTCACAGTCTGGTGGTTAACACCTTCATACACCCACACTCTCTGCATTAGCTAATAGAGCATTTGTACCCAGCCACGCATCACTAGAACAAGTACAATCTTATGAAAAGATCATCAAATCACACAATGAAAGCAAGCCAGCCCCATAGAGAAATGCAGTGAAACAGCAACGCCCACCAAAGAAAATGTGCAGGGACAAATTTCAGCTGCAAAACTAACCTTTTGCCAAGAAAGACATTCTATTCATTTTCTCAGGCAGGAAGCACTTACTGAGAGGAACGAGTCAGCAGAACTTGCGAGTGGAATGTTTTGGGGTATAATGTATGAATAAACCCTCACCCTGATGGTGACAGAGCGCACAGAGAATGGTAGTGTTCTGCACTGTATTTCACACAGCAGAGCCACACTGGGCTTACATTAACTATGGCATTTCATGACGAGCAGTCCATGATCTTATTGTGCAAGACGCTGATTAAAATGTGCTGTGCGTGTTGCCTTCTGCTGAGCAGAGAGATGGCGCGGCCCACGGTGTGGGGTGAATGAAGGGGCCTTGACCCTGAGTAGGCTGAGGTGGAACTCCTCCCTTTCCATTAACTAGGAAAGATTGCACATATTTTTAAATGGGAGGTAAGAGACGAAGCAAAAAGGGAAAAAACAACCACACACACACCTCCATTAGTAGTTTCTTACAAACAAACGTACCTCACAATGAACAGGTGCTTCACACAAGCATAAAGAAGAGTCTTAAGAAAATTGTCACGTCTGTATTAAACGTATACACAGATGTAACGGTTCCTGAAGGTGGCCTTCTACTGGGGTACCAGAGGGACACAAGGCACAACTAAACCATGAGAGTCATAACACCTAACACCCAAAAAGGGAGAGAGAGAGAAACGGGCATCTGAGTAAGAACCACAGCTTCCACTCGCTGGCTAACCTTCGAGAGGCAACATCAGACAGACCAGAACCTTCAGAGCAAAAAATGAGGATGAGCAAGTCAGCACTAAACAAGCTACGGCCGAAGCCATAACCCCTGTGAGCATCAAAAGACATCTGCCATTAACTCAGAAGCAAAAGTCTCTCAAATTTCCCACAGGCTCCGACAGTGTTTAATCAGTCATCACAGTAAAGTCCGATGAGCCTTAGGTTGGTCATGCCACATCGGTTTAGGCGCTGGGAGTTTTGATGGTCATTGTGCTGCTTTGCTAATTAGTCATGTGAAGGGTGTTAGAAGCATGGCTAACCGAGTGAAATGACACTGCACTGTCAGGCTAGGTCAGTTTGGCTTCCCACAAAGCTTGGGACAAGTAACCTTAACTTCTAGGGAAAACTAGATGTGTCCACTGTGGCCACATGCTGAAGAAAACATGGGAATTATTGCCGTAAAATCCATTTGAACCATGGTACAAGGTAAACAGTGTCAGTTAGTGGTTACATGATTCAGGATGCTTGTCTGATTTCAAGTCACTGTAGATATACATGGATAAACTTTACACTACGGGAAGCAATATAATGTTTCCGACTTAAGTTATACTTAAGTGAACACAATAGATACACGGGCTGTGACAGGTGCTTCACTGTCGGTAACAAATAAGTTGGTGACACGTGAATATATTGCTTGGGATGCAACGTGACTGACACTGCGCAGTTGGGAGCACTGGAGACACGCGATCCTTCTCGCAGTGGAACAAGGGAGAACGCGCGCTTGGTCGAGATGTATGTGCCTTCCCAGTTCTAGCGGAAACAGGGAAAACACTGTGGTGCTCAGTGAGAAACCCGACATTCATCACCAGCCTCTCGCACAGTAATGCATGTCTCTCACCAGTTTCTCGAACAGCGAAATATATAAACACCGCCACGCGCAAAAAAAACATATGGGCAAGGTTTTTTCTAAAGTAAAGTTTCATTATATATACATGAGTTGTGTTGTGATATAATCCTGGAGCGATGTTTTGGAAAAGTGACGAATTGTAAGACAAGCCTTTTCCACATTTCCCACTTCCAGGAAAGACCGCGGACAAAAAAGGATCAAAACACGGAAAACGGGTTCAGCACAAAGGGATGGTGATCGTAACTAGAAGAAAACTTGTGAAAGTGTCCTTGCTTATCAAAAAATATATATGAAACGGTAAGTTATGCCGTGATGTCTAAAGACTTAATTAGATAATAGATAATATCACAACTTAAGTCGACGCTGTTAATAGTGAACTCGTTGTCTGTTGCTCGCCTTCAGCAAACACTTGCTTTCTGCCAATTAAAATATTTCTGACTTTTGCTGCGCACCTGCATTTTTACATTCTATGTAGACTGCATAAAGTAACATGTACAATGACAAAACTCCACTGCTTGAAACCCGGCGAGTTCAGGTTTGGGCACCTGCTTTCTGCCTATGACGCTGTCATTAAATCGTGCGCTGCCCTGAATTTTCTAAATGAGAAAAGATTATATAAATTAGAACAGCGACTGTGTTGCCATTTTAAAAACCGATAGCACAAAGCTGATAGTCTAACTGGTTAACCTTTGGTAACACAATGTCAGACGTAGGGGCGTCCATAAGATTAGAAACCTATTCGACGTGTAGCACTCACCTCGATGACCGCTGATAGCTGCTGTCCAGGTGCGAGGAGGAGAACAAAGCGCTAGAATTCCAGCGAGTAGATAAGTGGCCGGCTTCATGTTCTGAGAATCCGAGCCACGTTTACGCTTTAACGAAAGTTCAGAAAAAAAGTCTCCAAACGTCCAGTCTCAGCTGCAGGTCATTCTACACAGACAGTGTAGCACGCGTGTACCTGCAGAAACCTCCACGGATTTAGAGCAAAGCGCCAACTCGCGATTATGAATATAAGCAATAGGAAACAAGGATGAGGAAAAACTAAACAATATGCTTCTTACTCTTCGTCCACTTGGTGCTGTTTTACGATATTACCATCGCTTTAAAAATCGCGTAAAAGTATTATTTCGACACTCCGTTAAAATAAATTTGCAACATATGAAAAAGTCGAAGTTTTCCAAAGTTAATATTAATGTGAACGCAATTTTACCCGTTGTCAGCATCAGGCAGGATAAGAAGCGTTACACTCCGTTCCTTGTGTGCATGTACCCTACTCAGATTCAAATGGTCCCATATAAACCTCTCAGTATCCTTGACCAAGGTCTTGTAGGCTACAAAAAAGCCCGTCCGCAACTGACTGTAAAATTGTAATTAAAAGACGAGAAGGCTGGAACCCTACAAAGAAATCCAAAGAGCGTCCGTTCTCGCGTACTGCCAGAGATCCTGCCCGCATAATCCAATTCACAAATTCGAAGCCACGCCCCTCTTACGGCATAGGCTAATAACAACAGGTAAGCTTTCATGTGACCCAGCTTTAGTATATTATTATTATTATTATTATTATTATTATTATTATTATTATTATAAATAGTTATTATTATAATAGTTGTAGAATAACCTTGTTTAAGTAAATTTGCATTCTAATAAGTCCATACCACCAATAAATAAGACATTTTCTTCTAAGCTATATTTGTTCATAAAAGACAGTCAAATATTTTTACATATGACTATATGATTAATGCCGATCCCTTGAGAAATAGGGTCGTGACGGATATGACGAACCTAAACAAAGACGCGCAGGGAGGGTGTCAGTCAGCGGGATAACTGTGATGAATCCACACGATCTTTCACCGGACCAAAGCGCGACTGGCGCTGGTGTTCAGAGAGCTCGACCCAGTGTCCATCTGTCTCTTTAATCTGTGCTAGAACAACGGCAGAAGACCAGCTCGCACTTGACGGTTTAATGGAACTGAAGGAACAAAGGCTGAAAGAGTGAAGTAAAGGTCAGAGCTGATGAATGAACTACTTTTACATTACTTAGGAAAGAAATAGTTACGGTGGTATTTACCGAGGGAAGACAATGCTTTATTTTCTTAGCTGAAAAAAACCCAAACATCCATTTAACATATATCAAACTTTTTTTTCCATCTGTACTAAAACGCGCCCTCTTCTGGACAGGTGTATATTTTACAATTTGCCTTTAAAATATTTAAAATAATATGTAATTTAACATAAGTCTTAATTGCATTAACACCTTGCACTGAACAAGAATTCAGCAAGTCTTCTGAATCACGAAAAACTGTATTGCACGTTTGAGCACATATCGTTTACTGTGTAAACGCTTTACAATCAGATTAATTTTTTTTTCATCCTGACACTTTCATCAAAGTGTTGAAGCTAAACTGTAAATTGTTCCTTAATCAAGCTAAGCAGGAAAAGACATTTCGTACTGGCTCCAGTTGATACCAGTGCACTACCATGGATTTCTGAAGACCAGTTTCCATACTAATAACTGTTCTAACACATATCTATAGATTAAATCTCACACTTTAGATGTAAAAACACCCTCGTCTTTGACCAGCTATTAGAAACACATCTCTTTTACTTTCACCAGCATGCGCCATCATGCACAGATAGGCATACGTTTACAATGAGATCAGGAAGGGCAGCGTACAAGACTACTTTGTGCGATTATCATTCTTCTCCTGCTGAGAGCAAGATACAAAACAAATACTTTAAATGATGCTATCCACATTGCACACAAAAGAACGGAAAAGATACAGAACAATGACTGAGGCAATGAAGTTTAATATCTTAATGGGAAAAGTGGGAGTGTTTGTGTGCATTAGTGAGATGGACATTATTGAGTGTAAAGGACAGGAACAGAGGAGCACAACAAGTTAATAAAGCATTTTGGATTAAATATTTGGCCCAAAAGCCCATCTGAAGGTGAATAAATGTGAATATATATATATATATATATAAATGTGTCCATGTGAAGCAGAGAGAAAGTGAGACCAACACCTAGTGTGGGGGCATATGCTGTGTAAGAGAGAGTGTGTGTCATGCCAACTCTCATCACTCTCAGATTGGAAGAGGTGACCTTGTAAAAGATGCTGCCCAACTGGGGAGGAACACTAACGTTATTGGATTTATCTGGAGAGACAGACCTAGCTGGTAGTATCCCTCACTGTGAACTCTGTGCATGTGTACAAGTTTGTCTTGTTCTAGTCTGCGACCTTGTGAAACCTACACAATGTAACGAGCCTCCAATGCTGTCCGAAGTAAATGCATGTGTATCCGTCCGCCATTTCAATCCCAGAATGCAAAATAAAGTGTTATCCCTACTCCATCAAACAATGTGCGTGTGAATGTATGTTGGTCTACCTTCTTTACCTCAGATAACTTCCACATAGATCTGCCCCAGCCTCTCTGGCTCATTCCTCTCCATTTCCACAGCAAGCATGCTGGACCATCAGTAACAGCACTGGGCACAAATATACTATTAATGCCATCCCTTCCCCAGGCTCCATCTCTTCCTCATGCTCTACCCATTCCCTAGGTCCCGCCCCTTCCCCAGGGTCCGCCCGCATAGGCTGCTGCAGCAGTGGGATACAGGTGGGCTGATGCTATCTGTAGGGACTCTCCTGGGTGCTATCTCTCGTCCATATCTCCAAATTGGCTATGTGGTTAGTAGCCCTGAGCAGAACGACCTGTCAGGGTGGATTTTCCCCCTCACAGCAGGAGTGCTGGGAGGGGGGATGGTGGGAGTGTAATACACACGTCTCTCTCCATCCCCCCATCGCTGAGCAAGAGAGCCAGGAGGGGTTGATTTTGAAGTGGGGGAGAACGTTATGGAAGGGGACTGGTGCAGAAATGTGTTATGGGGGCAGCACATAAAAAGAAAAAGGAGGTGAATGTACGAATACATAAATATGTGTATAAAAGGACTGCTGTGTGTGTGTGTGTGTGTGTGTGTGTGTGTGTGTGTATTGTACGAATACATAAATATGTGTATAAAAGGACTGCTGTGTGTGTGTGTGTGTGTATGTATGTGTGTATATATAATTGAGGATTCATGTGTGGAAAAGCTCGTGTTCCTTTCAGCTTCTTTGTTCCACTAAATTGTCTAAATATTAACAATCCTTAACCAGTGCTTATTGAATAAATCAGCCAGTTACACACAGAATCAGCATGAAACACTTTTTTTGTGTGGTTACTGTTTTTTTTCCTGTTATTGCTTAAAATATCAGAAAATAAAGTATAAATGCACACAATAAAATATTTATAAAAAGCTTAAACAATAGAATCCAGAAACTTCCAGCACCTTCTAAGCTCTGTAGGGCAGGACCAGCTCTGCTGAAGAAAAACCCATATGGAGTTGGCTGTCATTTCATTATACAGATGAGACTCCACTCAAACTGATTAGCCTACTGCTCTGACAGGTGTGTTGCTCAACACAAAGAAACAAGTACACGCACACACACACACACACACGCACACACACACACACACACACACACACGCGCGCACACACACACACACACAATTCCATGTAGCATGATGTAGTTATAGTGGTTTTCGATAACACAATTAGCAATCTGGCAAACACAAAACTGTGCTAACTCTCACATCTGTCTGCATATGGTCATCTCACTCTGACCGGATTCAGGCAAAGAGCAAAGGGGTGAGAAATAAAACATTAGAAAAGAAGACATTATCAAGAGATTTCATGGACTGAGAGACTAAAGAAAAGTAATTTTATCTACAGAATTGTTCTAAATGCTGTTACAGAATTGGCAACATAACAAACTCCATAAAAGGAAAAGATTGTCAGTTTTAGTGTCAGTCCATTGCATAGGGACTGTTAATGCCAACTTTTGTATGAAATTCATAAGCAGTTACATTACAAATCGTTAAAGTTTAAGTACAGCCAAAATTACAAGTGAGATAATCATAGCAGGGGGTGAATTTATGCCAGAAAGAACCATAATCTCACAGCTCACCCACAAGCCAAAACAGTCCATGGAGAAATCACTGAAAGAAGCAACACATCCATGCCTGACATTTCCCATGAGAACCAATAATGAGACCCTAAAGATATGATGATTTAATATTACTATGCAAAGGTTAATGAGACAGTAGACCAAGACTAAAAGACAAGTCAGAAATCCTGCATGCAGCGTTTGATCATAAATGATCTCAAGGAAGTTTGCAGGAAAGCCCTAAAATGTATCAAGTTGACTTTAAAGTGAAAATGTTACTCCACACACCTCTACCAAAACTAGGCTACATGCATATGAATGTAGTAGACAACGAAACAGAATAACACAAGTGATAGAAGTTGGGGGTTTCATTGGTTTCTAGTAAGCTTTGTTGAGAGTGTGCTTTGTCTTTGCTGCTGTCTGAATGCCTCAACTGGTATCCGTCAGAGAGTTGATCTTCTGATCCGAAGTGACAAAATCATTCTGGCCTTGAGAAGCCAGTCTGACCTGCACTGTCAACAGCTACAAAACAACAAGAAAATCCATTTAGTTTGTTGATGTTCCCACTTACTGCAAACACCATGTAAGAAAACAGTTGAGGTGAGCTAGAGTCTGGGCTGCTCTGTTTACTAGTGCATATTTAGATGTAAATTCAATTGGATGAGTAGGAGAGATGCATGGATTAATGATGTGTGGAACTGGCTGCTTGTGATATTATTTTATGTAGCATGAATCTTTTTTTTTTTTGTCATTTATCCTAAAAGACCAGGTCCTGAGTGGCATGGCTACTGCAAACCCCATTCCTCGGAGATGGCCGTGCTGCGTGATGAATATGCATGAAGGAGGTAGGTGAGAAAGAAGAAAGGCAAGAGAGACAGGTGCCGTGAGACTTAATAAAAGGCTATTCACACGTATGTCTCCAGGAGATCTCAGTGCTGTAATGACAGGCATGCCATGCCTGATCCCTAAAAGACCTGCCTGCATGGAAGGAGGATGACTGACCCTATAATGCAGACACAGACAGACAGACAGACAGGCAGGCAGACAGACAGACAGGCAGACTGACAAACTGATTCAAGATAGCAAGCCAAGCTTGAAACCATATGGGCTCTAAATATATAATTATGCATCATGTTTTTTCCCTGATTTTTGTCCCCTTAAATTTTTTTTGAAAATGTTTTTGCCCATAAGGAAGAAACTGAGCAGATGGCTGATTTTAAGCTCATGTATCCCTAAATACACTCCCAATACCACTCAGAGTCCAAGCTCGGAGAAGACTCCAGACAAATACGGCTTTCATCACCTAAGAAGCTTTTGGATCCTCCTTGTATGATTACAGGTCAAACTGAGGCATGTTAGTCTCAGAGGGGAAGGGAGGGGTTCATATGCTCCAATGGACATTGTCTTGGCAATGAGGAATTTATACTGGATAACACAGAATTATAAAATATGATATCTCTGTATGGCAAATGTCAGGAATACATCGTGAATAGGCAATATTTTGTGCTTGTAAAGTAAAAGAATGATGCACCACTGTCTTGGTCTTGGTCTCTCTCTCTCTCTCTCTCTCTCTCTCTCTCTCTCATACATACACACACCCACACACACATCCACATAAAAATTCCAGAACACAAAGCTTAACTGTGTATGTGAACACATACAGTGTGTGTGTGGTGAAAGACAGCACCTGAATCAGGACCACTGTCCTACTCACATACTATAAATCAAATTCTCTACTAGTTCATACGCTGTGCTCTCTCATCTGACGCTGCTTTCAACATAACACAAAGGAACTCTACCAAACTGAGATCAGAAGGAAAGATCACATGGGAAAACGAAATGCCTGGAGTTACACCATTCCGAGCTACAAGTAGGACTATCTAGGACATATGAAAAGGAGGAAGGGCAAGGAGACAGAGTCAGAGGGAAAGAGTTATTTTGTAATTTGCAAAATAAGAAAGAATCATGAAATTCTTTTTACACAGAATTACTAATAAAATCTCCATCTGCTCCACACTGACCAATAAAGAAACACTGAAAATATTACTGGGAAAAACACAAAGACTGCAGATTTAGTAGATTAATTTATATAAAACTGGACCAGATTCACAATTATTTAGACTGTTTGAAATCTAACGTCCTTTTCTTAGTTACTGTTTACTTTATTGTATTCAATTTTGGTTCATACTGATGTTCTACTATTTTTTGCCTTTATTATTTATGTTTATTTTTTATCTTCTGTCAAAAATTGTATTCATTTGTATATTAATAATTCATTTATATATATTGTATTGCTTTGATAACAGAGGTATTTTATCCTGTCATGATAATAAAGCATATTTGATTTCATTTGACCTCATTTGTGTCACGACGTGGGGTGCGGGGAGCTGCAAAGAGCGACACTGGACTCCAACGTGCGTGCATTCAAAATGAACCGTTTTATTTCGGTTTTGTTTCGCTTGACGAACAGACAGCAGACAAAGCTCAACATACACGTAACATCAAAGACCGACAAAGACTCAGTGACATGCACACGCTCATATACACACACCCTTAACGAGACTCAGGTGAAACGAATAACAATAACGAACGTACACCAACAAGCATCCACGAACATCGACGGACGTTCACGAAACTAACACAGACGCACGCTCATTCATACGACACGACAACAGTACACACCTCCACACAGACACACCCACACAGAGACAAGACAGGGGGAGGCGGCCAGGGCGGCCACCGTGACAATTTGAAAGCGATAGAGAGGGGAGGGGGGGGTCCTACATTTTCACATGTCCCTGTGCTTTACAGTATTACTGGAATAATTGCATTTTTCCTTATCACTCAAACCTGGATTACTCAATTTCCCTGAATTCAAATCTTGGGCTAATTGATAATATTCAAAAGGACTTTCCCCAAAATGAATCACTCTACAGAATTATTGTAATTGTTCTGCTTCATGTCTAAGTTAGTTCATAATGACATAAAGAGGTACATAAGAAGACACTAGTTATTCGCATAATTGAGCTTTAAAACTTCACAGCCACCCTCGTACCTCATTAACAATAACACTCAGTTTGAATAAGACCCTTACAAAGCTTTTCACACATGGAGTGTCCACACTCTCTGCTTTGTTCAATTTGGTCAGCTCTCTCGTGGTTGCCATGGCAATTGCATATACACATTCAAGAAAGCCATGAGCCTCCCCACTCAGTCTGTCACTTGGATCATGTGTTTACTTTAACAGGAGCTTTAGGACCCCAAGGCCAGCAGTAGACGACCCCATCTGCCACCATGTTGGCTCAGGGCCAGTTGCACTAGTGCCCAAGTAGAGCCAAGATGGCGGCTTGGAACTCATTGCAGTGTAAATCGCGCAAGTGAAGGGAACCAGGTGTTGAGTGCATGTGGCATCATCAGCTGGGAGGTGGGGGAGAAGGAGGCAAGACGCAGCCCAGAGTGTTGGGGTAGTTGGGATGTCATAGCCCGAGGCATACACTTAGGGCTGCCGCAGAGGGCATGCTGAATCATACACGCCATCCAATTCTAAATACCACATAACTGCGGCAGTAGAATCCGGGATGGTGGGGGTGACCCCAAAATATGTGTTCTCAGCTTTTGAGCATGTGCTTCTAGAATTACACAAAGGGACAAAGGATGAAGTTGAATGTTAAATATTCTGATGGGCTGGTTCTTTAATGAATAAAGGTTTGTTCCATGTCTCATATCAGAATCACATGGCCAAAGAGGCTGAGAGAACGTGAGAAAGAATGACATGGATAACAGTGAATAGATCAAACAGTATCATAGGAATCAAAACCACATGCATTGGCATTATTTACACACAAATGACGTAACAAAACACAGATTTGTAACATTTTGACCCCTACAGATCCAAGCCTAAAAGAAAGAATGGAAAACATCTCATAAATGACAAACAGGTAATGAAATGTGAGCAAGGGACAGAATCAGTGTTGTAACAAAATATACTGTTGTAACAAAATATACTGTTGTAACATAATATAGCGTTGTAACATAATATAGTGTCGGACCGTAATAGAGGTTAATTTGTCCACAACTTTTAAAACAAAGTTCCTGGACAATATAACAGATGAAACTTTTTTTCTCTGTGTTTTTCTGTAATATTATACCACAGAGGATTCATTCATCACACAAATGTAATTTCATCACACAAAATCACACATATTAAATACATTTTTAACTATTTCTAGATGTATTATTTCCAACCAGTCTTTGTCTGTTGCCCTGTCCATTACCACAAATCATATCAGAATTCACATTATCCTTTCTTTCCAAAGCACAATTTAGTAAAATTGAACAGGAAGTGTCTGTCTTTTCAGGGCTCAAACTAAACATTGTACACATAAGATATGTGAGCCTGGATGCTGAAGAGTTTTCTTCACTTTAAGCTAAATACACGCTAAAGCTACACCCTAAGAACACGAGAAAGAAAATCTGATTTTATGCAAATACACACTTGCTACCCAGATAAACAGCTTATTATTATTTCTTAAACGGCATAATACTTAGAAATAATTAATTAAATAAATTAAATAATTAGAATAGTATTGTATGTAAAACTGTAAAAATCTTTCCACATAAGAATATACTTAAGATTAAGATGCTCAGAAATGAGCAGATGTTTTCATTACCTGTATGCTGAATTACTGCAATGCATTACTGGATGGATGCAACACTGAGGTATTGAGAGAGATTCCACAATGCATCAGCAAAAGCTGAATCTTTACATACACACAAGAACTGAACTTAATCTGATGAAAATGTCAAGATGACAGCACAATCAGACTTGGGGCCTTTTTCATGATAGTCAAAAATAATGTGAGATTAATGTCCACTGTGCAGTTATGACATATTGCTAATCTAACCATCTTACTTGCTTTCAAACAGTCCTCTTCTCCTGAACGCCAGCTGGTACTAAAGCAATGAAAGCCATAACCAACTGCCTTAATGAGAACATTCTTTCACTCCGGGGGTCTTTGTTTGTGCAGTCGCCAGAAGGCTTCGCATTTCCAGTAACATGACTGCACTGACACTAAAGCTGTTGTTGTCAAGTAGGCACCACAGATTATTCTCAAATACATTTTTTGCTTCACATAATCCATCAGCCCAGTCCCAACAGTGAAGTGAGGTATAAACATCTTTCACTGGGGAAAGGAGTCCATTTCTCAGAGACACTAAACTGGATCAGCTTTATTTTACTAAAAATGTGTCCAAAAATCTGCCAGCTGTGCATATGCATGTGTAATATTATATATGTGTGTGTGTGTGTGTGTGTGTGTGTGTGTGTGTGTGTGTGTGTGTGTGTGTGTGTGTGTGTGTGTGT
>JAOYMR010000016.1:7010989-7025580 GCA_025802075.1 Tenebrosternarchus preto | reverse complement strand
TTTATATTTGTGTGTGTGTGTGTGTGTGTGTGTGTGTGTGTGTGTGTGTGTGTGTGTGTGTGTGTGTGTGTGTGTGTCAGCATATCATGACAAGCCTCCCACTGTTTTATATTCTTATATTTTATATTCTTGATATGGATATATAGATGTTTGATATTCTACCATATAGTAGTATATAGACTTACTCTGTCTACTGTGACATGTCTATGTGAGACTGACAGCTCAGAGCAAACACTTCTACGCTGGATTAAATGTAATTCCCCTGTATTTTAATGGAAAAGTCTAGTTTAAGATAAGATCATGTAATTTGAAGCAAACATCAGGATGCTATGCAGAAGTCAATGTACATTTACAATGTGTTAAGCAACGCTGACATATAACGAAAGCAGTGGAGTAAATTCTTTGAAATGAAATGCCACTTCCATGTCATGTGCTATCTTTCTGTTTTAAATATGCCTACTGGCCTTAGTGTTCAGTGCAATGCTTACTGGTTGAACAACGGGGAACCACTGAGTGCTTGTGTATGACCTTTAAAAACCATGACCATATCCCCACGGAATACTGACGTGAACACAAGCAGAAAGGCACTTCTAACTATAATAAATAATCACATGATCAATGCCTGCTGCCGTTTGTTGTCGTCAGTCTGTCTCCAGTGGGTGCAGAGAGTTACGAAGCCTCCACAGCTGGAGAGAAGAAAAGTACCCAACCCTCATCCTCTACTCTGAAAGATGTGACGGGAAGAGACTGATGAACGGAATTCATACAGTACCTGCTACGTGAAAATTCCGTTACGTCATACATACGATGCCAGGAAGGTACGTGCCACGTTATTTAACTCCATCCCTCCCACTGTTCCTGCCACCTCAAGCCACACTTGTGCATGAATTTTTCCCGTAACGTCATGCACAATAATCATCATAAAACAATAAACACGATATGAAAGTAGATCATGAATCAAGTATGACATTTATCTAATTGCAGGAAATGATGCTAAAGCAGTACACCTAGATCAATATTAAGAGGCTGGATCTAACCAGAGTGAAGTATATTCATGACTAATCTCCTCTGCCTCCTTTCAATATGAAGCGCTGTCAAGCGAGTCAGTAGCAATGAACCCATCATATTGTAGATATTTCAGTCAGTGCTGAATTGCTGCTAAGCCAAAAGATGGTAATACACTATTGGTACTGTCAGAATTTAACTCCTACTATTCTACAGCTGATAAAAGCTTCAAACAGCACTGTGCCCTCACTGCAGTGCGCTGCATGAGGAAGTTATTTACCACTTAAAACCTGAAACAGCTCTGAAAGCCATCAGTGTTTGTCCTTGTCTATGCTGCCAACAGTCTGACAGACATTAAACATGGTGGGATATGGTGGGGCTTTGACAAGTATACTTTTAGGAGACAGATACAGAACAAACAAATGGATCGCAAATGGAATAAAAAGGGAAAGTTAGCAGCCTAATTTAGATCTTTATCTGTTCATTAAAAGCATCCCATCTCCAGTCAGGCTCAGAACATGGAGAAGAACGTCCCTCTCTCTGAAAGGCTGACCTTCTCTATCTGATGGAGACACACCGACACTTACTACCACCCATTCACGTTTAGTACTCTCTTCCCATAATACACCTAACTGCCCAGATTTTTAGATTTGCTCTTTTTCCTTCCAAATGGGAAAATAACTGACCGAGCAATCTAGATGCACAGTACTGCTTTAACTGTTGCCAGAATGAAGGAGGGAGGAACTGCTCAGCTTTCTCATCTAATCTTCTAATTAGAACCTTCTAATTAGAACATGCTGTCATTTGGTTCTAGAACATTACTATCTGAGGAGCCTTGTTTCTATCGTCAGCCAGGTCCATTTTCACCTACAGTGCCAGATGCAGCCCAAGAAAGACCATTTTTTTTCTACTCTCTATACATCTTGGGTCAGCATGTTGTTGCAAAGCAAGGCTAGAGACACAGAAAAAGAGAAAAAAATACGGACCAAAAAACTGGAACGTAACAGAAAACCGTAACGGACAACAGTCTGCAATGTCAAAGGAACAACATGAATAAAATAATTTTAGGATCTGATCCTAGACACTTTAGAAAAAAAATAAAGAGAAAACACAGGGTGGGAAAAAATGAGAAATAAAAAAATGTGTGCTGGCATGAGGCAGTCAGCAGATTCCTCAGAATAAAAGTGGATGGTAATGAAAGGAAGCCAAGAGAGAGACCTGAAGCAATCACAGAACACAATGACGCCATAGACATGCCCAGTCACCCTGGAGACAACAGACCTCTGCTGTGATCTACTCAATGATGCCATCTCACCAGATTGGTCCACTGCCATCGGGCTGAAGGGTTCAGGGGAGGAGGAAGCTGTTCTCTTGTCCTTTCCACAGAGTACCAGTTTATTTAAGTCATGAGCCGGCCATTGTTTCTTTTTGCTCTCCATTCATTATTCTGGGAGTTCATTTGTGAGAACCGAGGAAATTCTGGATTAATGCTAAAGAGCAGTAGGTCTGCATTTGACCTGTTTGTTGGACTATGGCTGCTTTCCTGGAAAATCCTCCATTTCACGTTCACTTTGAGTTTGAACATTAGAAGACAGGATGACAAATTGATATGGCACCAAGTTGAATTGGAACAACTGCAACTTAAGTGTGTGTGTAAAGGGGGCAATTCTGCACCGAATGACCCTCAGGCTAAAGTGGACCAGCACTTGTTCTAATGTTTGAAAGACTGGATGAGCTTAACCTTCAGAGTTAACCATATCAGTCACATCCCAAACTAATATTCCAGCTTGTGAAGCAAGATAAAAATTACATAATGTAAAAGATATGCTTTTTGTTTATGCTTAAAATTGGGATATGGTTCATATAAAAATACCTACTGGTATTTGTATTCGTTCAGCCTGTGTAGCTGAATCCTAAAGTCCAATTTCCACGTGTACCCTCACAGCAATAAAGACACATATTGCAGTTTTGATATTGAAAGAGAATTATGTAAAATGCAGTCAAGCTGAAAGCAGACATGAAACACCCTTTCCTTCCTAAATGAACAAACAGGGAGTTCATTCTCTGCAAGTGGTGTATATAATCAGAGAAAGTTGCCTATGATGTTGAAAAGCTAGCATACTGTATCCTTTAATAAGCACAATAAATGGTATTTTTAGCAAACAAAATCCTATAAATATTTAATTAACTTAACAGTTCTCCGAAGCAGCAACACTGAATTCAGCCGTACCGTTTGAATCCAAAAATAGCTTACCAATACCTCAAGGAAACACTACATAGATCTGACTGCGCATGCAGTGCACTTTAGCAGATGCGGGGAGCCGCTCTGGGATTCAATCATGGATGGTGGCTGCATGTCAGCTGCAGAGACTTCAGCCTTCGTGGGTGTGACACACGGCAGGCAGCGAGGCAGCGCTTCCACCACTTCCACCGCCCTCCCCCTCTCGGCTGTAGCACGCGGCCGCGCTCGCGGGCCGTGCTTCTCTCTGGAAGGGCCATACGGCACCACAGCTTGAGAGCGGAATGGTGTGATGTCACCGCGCATTAGCACGCTCGGCATCAGCTGGCGGCCTTGCCCTGCCGTCACATTTCACAGCGCCGGCGACAGAAGCGCATATTTAAAAAAAATAAATAAAAAACTTTGAGACTTTTCTCCGCTTTGAGGTCATTCTGATCACGCGGCGAGCGTACCAGGCATAACTTGAGCTTTCCAGAGCACCGCGGAGGGCCATCTGTCTTTGGCGAAAATAGACGTCTGCCGGAAGCGCAGCTTTCAAGGGACTCACTTACGGGTGTTTTCACCTATGGCTCAGAGGTGATGATGCTACAGGCAGAGTGAAGAGGAAATGTGGGAATTGCTCCGGTAGTAACATTCATTTTTCTGTCCCTCTGCCAAGCTAAATAAATAAATTAACGTAATATAGTGTAATATAATAGATCTTTTATTCTATGAATAAGCTGTGGGTAGGGAAACTGAAAAAACCTTGAAAAACCTTGAAATAACTGATATATGTTGAGAAAATGTATTACCGTTCACAATACTTATCGAAATCCAAAACTCGCGTGCATTGTTCAAGAGTATTATGTAATTAGTATTTATCTAGTAATTTATTTATTTAGAAAACAAAAAAGTTATTTTAATTAATTTGTATAGCATTTTTGCAACATACAACAGAAGAAAGAATACATTTACTGAGATGCCAAAGGAATGAAACCTTGAGATGAAAGCTTGTGGAATTCAATCTGTTTTTGGCATCCCACTGTACAACAGTTATTGTCCTTTTTGTTGATGAATTTTATAAATAAAACTCATAACACTCACTCAACTGATAAAATAACACTCATTCAACTGTTTTGGTTCATTAATGTAGATCATGTCAAGTTGATGAGCCTACATAACAGTGATCTCGTTCAATATTGTAATTACCGAAATGACATGTTAAAGTTCATCAGTTCAACGAATGGTTCAATAGAACAACACAATGAAACCTCTTATTAAAACACAATCTCTTCAACAAATTTTGGTGAAACCTGTTTTAGTTTCAAGTCACTGCTTCCAAACTCTTTCATTCGATTACTCAGAAATTCACTGTTTTCTAATTCCCTCACTCAAACAGCTACTCAAACAGTGTATAAATTAAAAATAAATAGCGATCCTCCCTGTTCTGGAACAGTCCTACACTGCTAAGACGTTTGTCTACTTTGGTGACCATGCTTAGCCAACCAGGTTCAAGCCATATGTGCTGTTCTAGTGGAATCTTCTGGTACTGCTTTAACAAACATTTCCACTCGGATGTCCAGGCAAAATGTCAAATCTATTTTTGTACCAAATCGATTCTTCAGCTAATGCCCTAACCTCTAATCATAACTAGCTACTGGGGCATTAAGTTTCAGATTTTTAGTAGTTTTTACTACTCATTTCTGCAGTTATGAAATTAAGTACATTTCATAAAGGTCACGTTGTAAGACAACCCAACCATGATTTGCTCTGGACTGTCTTCAGGATTCATGGCTATGCACTTAGCCAGTCTAATGGTAATGCATGTGACTTACATTTAGTGACTAAACTAGACCTAAAGCATAACAGCATATTTTTACCCGCAAAACAGCAAGATGATAAACTGTAAAAGGTTCCATTCCCTTCCATTCCCCTCCCTGGCTGTGATGACATCATCCTGCAATGACTGCCTGCATCTCTGTATCTGCTTCTTTTCTTTGTTTGCTTTTGTGCCCGTATAAAATCCTTCCAATGTACCTTGCTAAAATTTTGATCCGTGTTACAGGCCTGGTTCTGTCTGTTGACTACAAATCTTTCATTCCACCTAAGACCAATAACAAGATGCCCCCCCCCGCCTCTGTTGAGAAACATGCTGTCTTGAGGTCACTAAAAATGCTTGTAATAGTTAGGCTCTAGGTTATATGCCTCTATCCTAGTTGAATGTGGCCTTACATGATTTCACACGCCCTGCTAACACCTGCCATACAAGAGGACAAAAGAATAAAATTAACTGTTCATTGCCAGCAACCCATGTGCTTACTTGGCACATTAAGGTCAACATTCTCTGCTGTACAGTATCCCTTACTGCTGTTGCTTTCAAATGAGAGGTCAGCTGGGTGGGAGCTGTCTCCTCTTCCTGCCCTCCAGCCGCACACTACCCCTACCTGCTTCCTGTGCAACCAACAACAGGGGAAAGTGGAGCAACAGCTCGTCAGAAGGTCACCTGGCAACCGCTTCCCTTCAAAGGCTCATCGCTGTGGACACACATTCCCAAACAGAAACATGTTATTGGTCAAGGGAAACAGAGGGAAGGAGCAAAAAGCAAATAAAAATGTCTCTAAAAAGATGAAAACATGCACACACACATACAAACACATGCAATCTCCCCAGAAAACAACTGACACCCCAAACACAGTATTTCAGTACATTGTTGAAAGAGACCCTCTATTTTTCCATTCTAATGCAGTGAATTCACACACTGAGTCCTGCTTGAACGGCGTAATTAGCTGGTAGCACTGACCTGCTGTCCACGCTCTTCATATTTCAGTTAGAAACACAGTTTAAACAATAGGAGAGTGAGGTAATCAGAGCTCCAGACTCCAGTTAGTACTTCCTTATCTTTTCAGACACAGGCTCATAGCAGACTGTGCCAAAAACACAAGAGTGATGTGACATTTGAATTATGTAAAGCATTAAAGCAACAATTTTCTCTGCAGTGTCTCTGATTCAGTAACGGCACTTGAACTTTAAAATTACTGGGCGCCTGCTTTCAACCATAAAGGAAAAACAAGGAGATAAAAAAAAGTACATTATGAACCATTTTAAGAGGATAAATGACAGAGGAGTCCAACATCCTGTTACACAGAGACAGGCACATGCAAATCTACTGCACAGCAGGAAGGCAATGGGAGGTGATGTCTATGCAGTGACAGAACTGGGTCTGTGAATTTTTCATACTACCAGAAGTTATAACCTATATATAAAAGAAAGGGATTCTTAAAAAAACACAGATTCACTCCCACATATACACCAAGGCCTTCATGAGATCATCAATAAAGCCTTCATGATGTGGCACTACATTAAGATCAAGGATAGAGTGCTTGACGCTAAGCTACATTTTATTTTTCCTTTTTCAGGCTGACATGGATCCTGCTTGACATACACTGGATGAGCTTTATTCCTTACTTGTTGGACAAAAAGAAGCTCAAATCCCGTTCTGCCATGCATTTAAAAGCAGACGTTCACTGGAATCAAATGTAAAATAAATCTACACTTCAGGCCATCTCCTCTATGTAATCACAGTCATATTACTAAATTAGCCTTTTCTGAAATTACAAAATGGTGGTCCATGTGGATAAGTGAGTCAAGCAACAGGTCCTTGATAAGGCAAGGTGAAATATTTTGCACTGAAGAATCTGAAAGCTTATTCTAAAAACCATTTTCAAAGATAAATATTCTCTTTTAGAAACAGGCATGTGGTGATTTAGCTGTATGTAGGCCAAATGCCATTTCAGCATTTCAAAATAAGATGTCAGATTTCTTCATTTTTCCACCTTTTTTTCTATTTCTATTTCTTTTTCATAGTGCGGAGATTACGACTCAAATCCAGCCCCTAAAATTCATCTTTCATACAAGAGTATTCAACAGCTATGTTCAAGAGGACCATTTCCATGACAACAGGAACAGATTAGGTGGGGGTGGGGAGGGGTTACCAAGCACGATTGTGCAGGCCCTTGATTGGGAAAAGCACTTAAAGATTTCTGAGAAGAGAGAGCAGGGGGCGAGTGGCTTAGGGAGAGAATGGGCCGGCCGAGAGAACAAAGAAAACCAGAAAAAAGCAGAGTGTGTGAAATTCATGGACACATTTCAGGATATAACTAACATTTGCCATTCAACTACAAGCCTTTCGGTTTTGACTGGATGAAAAAGATTACTCCGTAAAAACGAAAATGTGAAATGGTTTGAAAATTTCAGATTTCCATTTATTTTTGGGGTTTTCACATGAATTCTTCCATAGTATATTCCAGTAGCATGACAGAGGTTCATGAATAAACTAATGAGTTCACACTCCTGAGGCCTCCATGTTAACTAGCCTCCCTGTTAGTGCTAACATTCATTCAGTATATACATGTGGAGATGTCACTGTCAGTCAGTCACACACACACACACATACACACACACACACACACACACACACACACAGTCTGCATTTGACTGGTGGATGACAAAATAGTGACAGACTTTTCACAAGCAATGAGAAAAGCTACACTGTTCTGCACTGTACCCTAAGCCGAATCTCCACTGCACACTAACAATGTGAGTCAAATGCTATGTAGCTAAATGTCACAGGCATCCCAAGCTTTTCCGATCTGGGATGCTTAACTAGGACATGCATACCTTGCATGTACCAGTCATATAGACTTAAGCATATATAGGCTAAATACTGTCAGGATCACTGAACAATTCTTGTTCTGTCAAAGAATCTTACCCCAGTTTGTGTATCTGTCATTATAATGGTATTTCCTGGCTCTAAACAGAGAAATCAGATGCTCAAAAGTGTGGATACAGCAAACACTAAAAGGAATGTGCATACTGAACACAAGAAAGCGGAATATTGAATATGATACTCAAAGGAGTAGGCATATCAAACACTAATTGGTGTGGGCATATTTTTCATTTTATGGTTGCCAGGTTATAGCTAAAAGTAAAATCTTAATGTGAGCCAGAGACACACTGTACCGTTAAGCGCCCTGGATCATCCATTAGGAGTCTGCATTCTCAGAAGCGAAATGCTTTACCAATAAACAAAGCATATTTCCGGCTGCCTCATGAAGCTGTAAATCAACATTCCAGGGTGCTGAGTCAAAGCTGTCGAGACAAGGCATCATGGGATGAGCTCTGACCTTGACAGGGACAAGGGTGTTTCTCAATATCAAGAACACAGAGAACAGGCAGCTGGAGCATCCCTATGGCGCCTACTGATGATGTAATCCCCCAGCAGGCCATGCAGCTGGGCTGAGCAGAGAAGCTGCAGTGGATAAACCTTTGACTCAGTGCAGAATTAAAATGGCAGGTGTTGGAGCACAAGGGTAGAGAACTCAGCAAATTTACACTGACACAAAGTCTATAGTAGTCTATAGTATTCTAACTAGTCTATAGTAGTCTATAGTATTGGTGTTCCAGAAATACTATATCTGATGAATACAAAAATGGGATATAGGGCTGAATCCCCTCAAGATAAAAAGCATGTAAAAGCATGTGGGCACCTTTCACAGAAGCCATTACACTGGAAATCAGTTCCACAGAGGTGTTGCATCATGACAGTAGTGCTGGAGCCCTTTGTTTTATCTGAGGATTTTTGGCGATACGACAGCTGACATGCAGGCACTAAGCCCCATGTTTTTAGCTGCATGGATTTATGTTTAGTGGGTAGCAAGTTATATGAATGACAGTCAGTAGAAGCTAAACAGCCATTACTTTATCTCTCTTCCTCTAATTACTGTTTACCTGTTAGGCAGGACCAGGTTGAGACAGAATCATCCAGGATAAAACGCATTATCTTATCTACAGATGGGCGTTAGATTACTGGCCTAGTCCAACAATACAAGTTTGAAATTGATCCTTCAGGAAACTGATTTAAAAAAAGATTAGACTACACCAGACACAGAACCAGCAAAACAAATCCTGAATATGAACAGAGACTTCCTCAAAACTCTTGAAACAGAGAAGTCTCTCAAAAGCTTCCAGCATTTTGTTCACATCTTCTTATCCAGAAACAGCTGAGAGGAATATACAGATCAAACATTCCGGCTAGAATTCCGCGGGGGTGGGGTCGGGTGGGGGTGGAGGTGGGGGTGGTTAGTGGTGGGGGGATGGTCACATCATATTGGAGCTCCACTCCGTTCACCCTTATCTCCATAGAACAGATGCAGCAGCTTCTTTCTAATTCCCCCCCTGCACAGGACAAGCAGCACATCGTCATATGTCAGGTCTGATTTCACAGCACAGCCATCAGCCAAAGCCTCTTAAGATTCAGAAATGAACCTGCAACGGTGGATGTGATTAAATAACCACCAGCATTTATTTTGGGGAAAATGAACAGCATTTGATTTCATAATATTGCTGTAGCTATATTTCATTAAAGTTGTGGTAGAGCAGAGGAAGGGCGAGCTTTAACTTTGGAAATGGTTTGGGATAGAGGTCTGAGCTCCTATATGACATACTGGGCCAGGATAAACAGCCAGGTAGATGAGTTCCCTGTTGTCAATGCCAGCCATGAACAAATCAAAGCGTTCTCTTAACGTTTTTTTTTTTTTATCAGAAAGAAGGGGGAGAGTTTGGTAAAACAGGGATACTTTCATTTGGCTGGTCCATAATTACATTTTGTAAAGATACAGCAACAGGCTACAAGGGCATCAGAAAGGTTATGCACAGGTCTGTGCCCTCCTACATTGTAGCTGATATTGTGCATCACTGAGCTGCAGAGTGTGCATTTCTTTATATGAGTGGGAAATTGGCAAAAGAGAGAGAGAGAGAGAGAGATCTACAAATGGTACTACTTAAGATTCTACTACTTAGGTAGTAAGAGGATGACCCCCCTGCCCCCTCTGAGTCATGGTTGCTCTCAAGGTTCCCTCCTCATGCTCTTTCGGAGCCCTTGACTTGTTCACTGGGGCATGGGACTCGCACATCTGTGAAGCTGCTTTGTGACAACGGCTGTTGCAAGATACCTAAAAAACGCTATATAAATAAATTTCACTTTGATTCAAAATACCCGATGTCATAAAAGCATTAAAGAAAACCATCTACGTTGCATAGAGTGTTTATTCTACCCACAAAACGAGGTCATACTGTTACTGAGATACCACACGATTTTTTTTTTCTTAAAATCGATGTTAAAACTGTCGCGTGCACTCTGGGCAGACCTGGTGTAAATGAACGGTGACATCTAAAGCGTCTGGAAATATCAGCCTACTATCTGTCTAACTATCTATAAGGCTTTTTTGTATGTACATAGCTAATCCAGCTACCTTCCTATAATATTGAAACGACCAACTAAACGGAAACATAGAAAAACATCTAACTAGTTAACTTGTAGCTAGCTAGCTAATGTTTTGCGAAACCCTCTTGTAATGACATCAACTGGCTAAGATAAAGGCAAGCTAGTATCTAGCGTCCTAAATAACCCAAAGAACTAAAATAATTTACTAAGCAAATTACATTTTTTCTTACTATTTTAAAAGACGTGAGCTCACCAGAAAACGGAAAACACATATTAAGCAATTGAAACTTTAATTTCATTTCATGTACCAGGAGTGATGTCAGTGTGTGTAAGGTGGCTTGCTATTGACCAGTAGCCGGTTGGCTAACTTAACTAGCCAGTCACCTGTTCAAAATACAGGTAACTGTGTACCTCATGCAAGGTTTAGCTAATTTTATTTAGGTATTTGAAGCCGTGAGTCTGATGAAGAACCTCTGACCGAGAAACGCTGTTTCTTTGGAAACCTTGTGTACTTCACGACATTTTTAAATATCTCTACTGTCCTACTACAGTACAGTTACTCATCTGGAATTCTGGTTCCCCAAATACCATAAGGCTTTCTCAGTTGACTAGAACAGTTGCTAATAATACTACAAGAATGCTAAATAATACTAATTCCACAGACTAAAATATGTTAAGAACATTTTTTTTTTTTGCTGTAGAGAATGGTATGACCATCACCACCATCTCTCTTTTTTCAGACTGCTTGCTCATTTAATGTCACTGGGTCTGTGGTGCTCTTGGACCTGAAGCATAGAGCTATTTTAGATGAGACAATTTGTCTTTTGTTGTGCATGTTGCATTAAACAGAGAGAAAAGCCGGAGGCACAGAAGGATCCTGAACATCATCTTAGTGAAAGGACTCTTATGATGTGGAACAGAACTGATGAGCCCATAGATTGCAAAGAAATGTAGCCATATTTAAACATTCTCCACTAGTTTCCCCCCTGTTTGATGTAACTAACAATGTCACTCTTGTTTTATATATGGAAAAGAACAAAAAATTCTGTTAAGAAACATTTCCTTTTTTCTACATGTGTTATTGCCATGGCTTAATCTGTCACTGTCAGTTATCTTTTAGTTAGATTATTAGGGTTATTGTAAAAAAAAAAAAAGTTCAAAAGTTTAAGTTTAAAAGAGGAAAGCTTCAAAAGATTAAGTGACTCTCACTACAACCTTTTGGTTCATTCATTTAAAACATAAACTGTGCTATCAGTGTTGCCTAATACCTGTTCTCACCAGATTCAGAGACATGAGTGGGAGAAACCGTTCCAGTGCTTCAGACAGCCAGGTGTGCCGTGCCTCGTCCTTCACCAGACAACCTCCTCGCGTGCTGATTGTGGATGTGTGGCCACCCTGGTGGTCAAAGACTTATTCGGTCCTGTGTGAGGCACTTGAGAACTTTCTCTCTCTGGCAAGCAGCCTGGAGGGGCCCAGCAGGGTACCTCTGCTGAGTCTCTATGCAGTGAATGTACAGCAGGAATGTCTGCTGCCATTTGTGGTGAGAAAAAGAGATGATGCGTATAGATGATGTTTGGTAGAGTGCTGTATATTTGGCCGTTGCTACTGTTGCCAACACTGTGAAATTCAGGTTGTGTTTAATGACGACACAATGTCTCGTACTGAAAACTTGAAAACTGTGCAGTTTCCTTATTCAGAATGCCTGGCTGTCCTTTCATCCATCAGTTCTGCCATCTACCCTTTTTCTCACATCACAGCAAGTGAAGGGGAATTTGGTGCGATTGCACTCATGTGTAGAGGAGCTGCGCTCTCTGCCTATGGAGGGCTGCACCCGCCCGCGGCCTGAACTCCTCAGACAGGCCGTGCTCGACAGCCTGCATCAGTATAAACACTACGTACGGCATGTGGCCCCGGGGAACAACCTGAGCAGAGGCTCTATTGAGGTGACAACCCAGCTCTTTCACCTTCCCTATAAGTGCATAATGTGTGTTTGTTCCGGTGTGTTTTTGCAGGTCCGGGCCTGTCCAGTCTTGCTGGTGATGGATCAATAGATGTTCCGTTTTGTTGGAGAGCGTGCACTTTGCCTTGTGTCTCAAGTGCTTTATTATGCACTTCGGTGAAACCTCGCATCAGTCAGAATGAGAATGAGTGAATGAGTCCCACTTGCTTCAGACCATTTCAGGATTCTTGCATTCATATTCAAATCTGTTGCCAAAGGAACCCAGAGCCTTTGTAACGTCTGTTATCAATCATTAATGAAGCTATCAACATCCTGACAGAAACCACATGGCCTGTTGTGGCCTCTCTGCTCTCCACAGATCCGATATGAAACCAGTGCTAATGTTCCCCTCACAGGAAGACATGCAGGGGATAAATACATTTAATTAGATTATATATTTTTTTCTTTGGTTTAAATAGGATTAATATTACATTTGAGCCCACTGCCTCTCTTTCTTTAGAGTTAAACAGCTGCAAGACAGTACATAGTGACTAACTCAGACAAAGATGCTTCTGTATTAGAGAGAGAGTAGCTTTCTGAAGCTGCTAAGCATAATGTGGTTGCACATGAGGCAGAGCTGATCATCATGTGTTTTCCTCAGTGATCATGATATTAATAGAATACTTTAGTACTGTTATGAACTTTATATGAGTACTGTAGGAAAATCTATTTGTTATTTACAGGAAAAACAGCATGGCATAAAAATCTCTTGTGGTGCTGTTGGCTACACGCATGTTATTTCAAGCAATTACACTAAAATCACTAACAAGCCATTTTACATGAAATGTACTGAATTCTCAGACCAGAACATACATCTGAATAGCAGGTTGACAGTGATTATAAATTGCTAGGTTATGTGAAGATTGCAGTCTTGTAGTTGTTGTAAACAGAATGTAAATGGATGCAGGTGATGGTGTTGAGCAGTCAGCCAGGCCCAGCTGTGCTCAGGCAGCTGGAGCAGGGCTTGAAGGACTCTGACCTGGTTAGTCTGCGCAAGCTGGTGGTGGTCCACATCGCTGTTGAGCGGAACCTTCCGGAGACAGAGCCAGCACTGAGCCCTGAGCAGTATTCTTCAGAAGGCATGGGCGAGCCTGAAGGTAAGCACAAGTCTAATTGGCTCTTTCCCAGTAGAGATCTCATTGGCTCTTTCCATAGATATCACCGGCTTTTGGAGACCTCTGAGTAATGAGCAGTCTCTTGTAGAAAAAAAAAGAGTTTGCAATTGTTTTCACTCATTGTGTAGAGTACAGAATATGAAATGTCAACGTATTCTGATCCTTTTGCTGACTTTCTGAAATGGCTTATGTTAGTTTGAGACTCCAACAAAAGCCAAATGAGAAACAGAACGAGCTCCTGATGGGCTTGGCTCTTGTCTCCACATGGGCTCCAGCCGGAGGTCTAAGCCCTCACTTGTTTCCTACATGTTTACTTTAATTAAGGGTTTGTGGTTAGCAGTATCAGGCCTGTGCTCTACCACAGACTCACAGGAGGTTCCCATGGAAAAAAATGAATAAAAGCAAAAAAATCCACTGCAGGCTTCAACTCAGAACGAGCACTCAAATATTCAGGTGTGTAACTTGGCAGACAGTGATTAGTTGGGCCAGAGGACACTGATACACTTGATACACTGATACGCATCATCACTGAATGACAGGAGCTTTGGGATAGGAAACTGAAACACTACTTTCACTCTGTGATAATAAATAAAATCCACTGCAGAACCTACATTAACAACCACATGTACCAACAGATACCTGACAATATTTGTGGACAGACAGCAATGGTTATATATTGTTGATAGCGCACTAATGCAAAGAAATGCCACCTCATTTTTGACTGGATAAGTTACATCTAATTTTGAAGCATGGGTGGCAAGAATTAGTCTGGTTGTACTTTATCAGTTGTCAAGAATGCTGGAATGTTAATTGGAACGTTAAATCAAAGTGTTGGTTAGAGTCATTTGGCTTGGATACATGAGTCTTATTCAAAATGTGTGACTCTGTCAGCATTCACAGTGGGGGGGGGGGGGGGGGGGGGGGGGGGGGGGGGGGGGGGGGGGGGGGGGGGGGGGGGGGGGGGGGGGGGGG
>JAOYMR010000016.1:6963564-7010889 GCA_025802075.1 Tenebrosternarchus preto | reverse complement strand
CTTGGTTAAATTTGTCTTTTTAAAAATGTGTTAATCTTTACCCATTACACGTCCCCCCCCCCCCCCCCCACACACTTCACGTATTTACGTTAGGACAGGGAGCATGTGGAATGGGTGGAGCAGTGCTCAGTTTCCTTCTTGGAGCAAAGGTGGAGCGTAACTTCTCCATCTGGCTTTCCCTCTTTCACAAACTTGTAAAGGTCTGACCCTTGAAAAGTCAGGCAGCTGGAAATTGCATAACAGCTGATAAAAAAGACATTAGCAACTTTGAGGAATTCTATCATCACAACCCAGGCAGGAAAAGTGAAAACTACCACAATGAAATCACTGCTGTCTATATAACAGGGTAAAATGCTTTCTCCCATTAACACAAGCAAGCAGAGTGACTGAGGTCACTGATTTTTGTACAGCACATACCCAGTTTCTGAAAGGACAGTTACATAAGACTAATTTCTTTAAAGTTGGGCTCAATACGGTCCTTCAGCCACAGCTGTGTGATTCATCTGACTGCCTTGCTGCGAGCCAGCTGAGCTGCTTCAAGGCAGGGCTCTGTAGTGCACTCTGTGTGGCTTAACGAAGTTGATACTGGCTGTTGTGTTTCTAGAGGAGACACCAGATTGTCAGTGTATTTCTGCTACAGTCACACACGCATGCACACAATCTCATACACACGCAGTGACAGATCCAACTTGACCTCCGCTGCCCTGGCCCACTATCAGTGCAGCCAGGCTGACAGAGCCACCAGCGTCCCTCCCTCCCACACATCCTGTTTTTGGCTTTTAGCAGGGCTCAAGCATGAGGACTCCATGAGCAGCATGATGAAAGGAGCAGTGTGAGAGTGTGTGTATGCACAGCAGAACTGATGCAGAGAGTCTGCATGTATGCCTGTGTGTGTGTGTGTGTGTGTGTGTGTGTGTGTGTATGAGAGAGAGACAGACAGAGAGAGAGACGGAGCGAATGGGTTTTTCTGGAACAGTATTCCAATGCTTCTCTTTAGTCCTTTGAATTTGTGCATGTGCACAGATTAAGTCTTCATGCATAGAAAGTGTTGCTGATCCTGAATTAGAGTTTGGACAACATCCTGGTCATCATGTCCAAATCCTTAAGTTCATCTGAGGTTAATTGCCTTTCTGTCTTTATAAGCCATAGACAAATGCCATCCCAAGAATGCCAGAGCATCGCAAATCCTGATGTTGTCTGTATGATGCAGTCTCATGCATGTCTACCCTGAATTTGATACTCTGGGAGTAAATTATTGATTCTGCAGTCTCTCTGGAATATTAGACCCTTAAGCTAGAAAGAGTAGTTCACTCAGAAGACTGTATTTTTATGGCACTACTATCACATATATATTCTATGAGCATATTTCCCCATAATTGACATGCATAGTCTATGCACAGAGAACTGACCTCTGGCATTCAAAGTGCTTATACAGCAGTTATAAATGTATAATGCTTATAATTTAAAGTGCCCATGAGTATCGGCAGTGGGATCTAAAAAAAAAAATAATATTTTCACTGAAACGTAAGTTCTTAAACCATCTGTGCTGTTACTCATTACTGATCACAGCACAGTAGTAAGTCAAGGAGGAATTATACATTTATTAGCCATTTATGATTCCAGACTGTGCCGTGATCATGTGAAAATGTTCACTTATCCAGATGGCTGAATTGTCTGGTAGTTAGACTGAACCTCAGGTGTGATGCAGTTCCAGTCTGCTACCAGTTCTGTAGCCTAGATGGCGGAGATGTGCTTTTGTTTTCAGGGGCTGTACGCTGTAAGTATCTTTGCTGTGTTGGAGGGCCTGTTTTCATTGGCTTGTACTTTCTCATTGTGGCGGTGAGGGCAATGCAACTGTTCCTCTATGTGCTTTGCCATGACAACAAAGGTTTAAAAAGCTGAGGTTTCCTTGCTTGGACTGAGACCATGACAGTGTTGTGTAGTACATCACAAGTTTTCTCTCTGACAAGTCAAAACAAGGCCACCCAGTCTAGACCATCAGTCTTTCAGCTTCTCAATCTGCCCCTCTCTCTGTGTCTCAGAGGCAGTAACTCTGGCCTTTGCAGTTGCAGAGGTGGCAGATTTAGTGCTGCGGTTACCGAGGGCCTGGGGGTACAAGAAGGACCTGCCCTCCGCCCGTGCCCCAATTCTTTCTTTATCTCTTGCCCAGTGGCATTGCCATGGTGACGGTGGGATGTCATGTTCAAGGCAACATGCTTATGTGAAGAGCAGGGCCGGCATTAATGACTCGGGCTGGTACTGGATAAGATAAAGCGCGTGTGGGTAAAGGGAGTATATCACTAGGCGTCAGGGAGCTGGCAACTACGTAAACAGGTTTCAAGATTAGTCGGCTCACTGGATTGCCTTGGGAATGACACAGACAGGCCGATAAGCTGTGTATTTCCTGACTGTGCTGAAAAACATTCCTGCAGTTTGTGTACACATGTGCACACAGGTATGTCTGCGTGCATAAATACCTGTTGCTTATGAAAATCGAATCTCTGAACTGCAGTCAAATTCCAGTTTTGTGTAGTATTTTAAATTCAATGCATTTTGTATCCATTTTCCAGATGTCCATGTATTACAGGCTAGAAAAATCTAAATGTGATAAAGTAACATGTTGGATGTGTTTCTAGTACATTCTATCCTATACATGCTGTAAACCCAAAGATGAGAGATTGCAACCAGTACAGAATAAACATCCCTCTACTCATGGATGGCCAGCATCTATTTTTCCTTCAACAGACTGAGCATGATTAATCTGTCTATGGAGGTGCAGTCTGCTGTCTCATGAAGCTCACAGAGCTACAGGGAAGAAAGTGATGGATAGCATCTGTCTCTTTCGCTCGCCGTCTTTCTCTCCTCCCTGTTGCACTACCACCTGGTCCATCACATCACTGGTGAGAGCCTAAACTAATCAGCTGCAGTATGTGTCCACTTAATCTCCTCAGGTCGTCTCAGGTGAATACGACTCTTCCTGTACGCTTCATCGAAAAGTATCCAGATTTCCGTGAGAAAACATAATCGAAACATGATCAAGTGGATGCCTCGTCGTATTAAAACAAAAGACGAGTCATTATGTAGCTACTATAAAAGAATAAAAGACTGTCTCATCTGATGTGCTGCGTGAGTAGGATGTTTCCTTGCACAGTGGTGATCTGTTTCAGTGGGGTTATCAGTGTATGGAACCTGCTTAGACTGTGATATCCCCTTAATGTCCTCCTTAAGTGCACAGCCACTGTTCTTTTTTGTTCTGAAAGCAAATGCGGTAGGTCTAATCTTAAATTATTCCATGCATACAGGCACCAGACCATATTTTTAACTGGTATTCACTACCGCATTAAAACCAAATCTTCACTCCTAATCCTTGACATCAAAAGCGAATCTAATTAATGAGCCCCCAAATGAATTAACTAAGTGGTACTCCGCCAGTGAAATCAATAAGCAAACAGATCTGATTTAAGGAGGCCAAGATCCACAAAGAGTTCTGAGAAGTTAACAATGGAGGAAGAGAGGCAAGGAGAGGGGGAGGAAGAGAGGAAGCCAAAATAAAGGATAGGAAGGAGCAGCAGGTGGAAACAGAAAGAAACAGAGAGAGGAAGAAGAAAGGAGCTCGTCCAGCTCCCTCCAGCTGGACGAAGACTGAGAGTCGGAGAGAAGAGTGCGAAAGGAAGGTAGACCCAGAGAATGGAGGAGAAGAGAAAACAGTTGGCAGAAAGAAAGAGCAGAAGGGAAGGAGGATGTCCAGAGCAAGGCAGCGTGAACGAGAAGGACAGACACGGAGGGAGAAAGCTCCGGGCAGACGGCTGGGGGGGAGGGGGGTGTAAATAGGAGGGAGGGTTGGGAACTGCCTCCAGCATGCAATAAAAGGAAACAGTATGTGGCAAGAAGGGGAATATCAGAAAATGTCGCTCACCCCAGGAGAAGCTAAGGAACAAAGCCACACCACGAACTCCTATTCACTCACTTGGAGCAGTGCAGCAGATTAACCAACATGACTCATCACCATAAGCCACTCTGAGCACTCAGAACGTCAGCCCACTCAGGATGGGCCTCGTCTCTGTATACTGACCCAGGATGAGTTTGTTCTACCCAAATGCTAAACCTTAACTGCTAGGATTGAAAGCATAAAATTCACTTCAGCCAAAATGGACAACTTATTAGTCCCTCAAGCTTTAATATCTTATTCACAGAGAGGCGAAGATGGACCTTTGTGCTTGGTGCATGAAAATTACTCCATCTTTCACAGGTCTTTGCCAAAATCTGTTATGAATATATGTTAAAGGTCATTGGTGTAAACAAAGTCAAATACAAAGAAGTATGAAATAACTGTTATCAAATTCTGTTATGGCTGGAAAAAAAATGTTTAGATATATTTTTAACAAATGTGCATTTTGTTTGAACATATAAGGACACTTGCTGTATTTTTCATTTGTCCCAAAGGTCAAAGAGTTACTGTATCTGCATTCATAGTGCAGGGTTATAAACAGGCAGAGTTAAACAGGCAGTAGATGTTTTATACAAATACAGAACATATGCAGAGCTCATTCCCTCTCCATCACCTTATCTCTTGGCTGTAGGCTTAGATAAACACATTCTCCATTTTGAAAACCACATTGTTTCATTGCTCTCTCTTTCACTCATGTTCTCTCTCTATCTCTGTCTTTCTGCGATGTGCTTTGCTAAACTAGTCCTTTGAAATGAGATTACAGATGAACGGCCAGATGACCGTGTTTGTGTATTTTGCGTGTTTGTGTGTGTCTGTGTGTAGGCTGTAACTGGCATGGTGGTCTGTCCCACACCATCACTCATTGTGTTTGTTCTCATGAGGATGTGGCCTTGAGTTGTACTGTTTGCAAGGACATAAGAGGAGCTCTTTCTCTCACTGTTTATCTGCTTAGCTCTCTGTCTTTTTAACTGTCCTTTTAGTGCAGTAAAGAAAAACAGAACATTTAAGATATGCTGTTTGATATTGGAACTTAATGATGATGTGCTTCTTAACAATTAAATAACTATTAATTCTTAACAATGAATTATGCAGTGCCAGTTTTTACCATTTGTGTCACATATGTCCTGTCGTGGTCACTCACTCACTCACACACACACACACACACACACACACACACATACACACACACACACACACACTGTATATTTCTTTATATATACATTCTATCCTGACTTGAAAAATTACCAAGTCGGTGTTCAGGCTGCCTACAAGCAGTTTAAGAAATAGGCCCTTGTTCTGATGGTGAATAAGATCATATAAAGGTCATAGCTGTTATGGTAATGATACAAAAACTCACAGGTCAGTGTACAAGTGGTTGTCTGTCATTATTCGCTAATAAGCCAAATTCATATTCATGTTCAGCAGACAGTACGTCATTCCCACATGTAAGTGTGTCTTTATCAGGCTCTCTCTTATAGTCCCTTCCCCAGGCCTGGATTTGGATATTTTCGCTTGTATTTTTGTTGTATAGTTTTGCCACCTTACCCCCAGCTACTACTTCCAGCTGTCAGATTACAGATAATGCTAATTCTTAGTGAGAAAAAAGTGAGAAAAAAAAACCCCACTTCTTAGATTGGTAACAATTTACCTGATAAGGATGAGACATGAGATGTAGGACTAATTACTGCCAGAGAATTAGTGAGTCCTAATGACTCAGCAGTCATTAGGTGAGTAATACATGTCAAGCTAAACTTTCTGATCTCTCAGTGACTGCAGAATGATCAATTACCCCCATTAGCTTCAATCAGACAAGACAGATGTTCCTACAAGTGGCAGATATGATTGTCTTTCCACGACCTCTGATCTCTCCACTTAAGAGAAAGAGAGAGAAACAGCGCAAGAGTTAAGCCTGAAAGATCATGAGTGATGGAGCGATGATACAAGTATTATGTGGCTTCCATGCAGATGGGTTGGAGATGAGTGCTGGTAACCACTTATCCGTTCTTATTCACATGGAGAGATAAAGCAGGTTGAAAATATTAAATAAAAAAAAGTGGGTTGATACAATCAAATGTAATAATTTTGAATTAACGAAAATAAATAACTATGGAAAATGCATCTTTAGTAGAAAAGAACAGAGAGAGAGAGAGAGAGAGAGAGAGAGAGAAATGGCCTAGTGAGATTGATCTGTGCTTTAACAGGTGATGTGGGGGTTGCTGTGCATCTGGCACTGCTATCTGAGCGAAGCCTTGTCATGCTCTCTGCTCCTCTTCTCTATCAGCACCTTTTTTCCCCCACTCACACCATCTGGGTGACATTTACTAGCCATGAAATCTCATCAGTGTGCAGAGGTGCACTGCATTTGTCAGCACCAGTTCAGTTTTATACTCATTGCACTTTTTAGAGCTATAACTAGTAGCCAAATGAACCACTCAGCTCAAATTTCAATAAAAGCAACAAAGCAGTGTGTTTTGAATGTATGAAAGGTGCTATCCTCTTAGTAAGTGCTGCTGCTGCTGCTGATGATGGAGACATGGAAAGGTTGTTCCAGGACACAGCCATATTTAAGTTTGCTTATCACAAATTGCAAGCCGTTGACTATAACACTACATTTATGTGTAAAGTTTAAATGTTAACCTCCTCCACAAACAAACGGTTTCAGCGCGCTTGCTGACAGCTTGCTGACAGCAAATACATGTGGACATGCTGATGTTTGACTTGTAGATTGTAGATCCCTTACAAAGGATTAACAGCTCTGCTTCACCGATGACCTGGAAAAACAATTATTTCTTCATTGCATGTTGTTGCTTTGAAAGTGCCCTAGCCTGTCCTCTTTAATTCCCAGTGCTACGGTTGCTAGGGATTGCTTGTTTTCGTTCTCTAGCTCTTTCTCTCCCTCTCTTTCTTTCACTCTATTGCTGTCTTTGCCACTTAATGAAAGATTAAACATGTCCAGTTGGCCCCCATTAGGTTACTTTGACCCTCGGGACATACATGAATAATTAAAACCGGATGTTGCTTCAGAGAAAGCTTCCATTTATGCTAAGAGAGTGAAGAACGTGAACACACGTGAAGAATTAGCCTTATTGAAGGGTTGAATTTGAAGGACAAAAGAACTAAACAATACAACAAAATATTGGTAATGGTTTATGAAAAGTATGATTAGTCAGGAGTATTAAAAGCTCTTTTGATGTTTGAAATAGGGTGACTGTATCTTATTTTTGAATGAGCCCATACACTTCAGCCAAGTGCAGGCAATACTTCATTATTTAGTTATGTATTTACATAACTAGATGATTTGGAATTTAATTTTTTTTTATTACTATCCAAATTATAATAAAAAAATTCTAGCCACATAAATAGATCTTGACTATTTTTCTTAAAGATTCTGGAATACAATAATTGCTGTCATAGCTAGCTATAAAATGTTGATTAAAAAACATGCAAAATACATTTTATATCTGACACTGAGAAGCAACAATCCTGTATCTCCCTCTAGTGGTCATTTAAGATGGAGCAAAGGTTTTTACTTGTACTTGTTTGAGGAGCTAATTATTATCCTTTTTCTCTCTGCAGAAGATTTGATATTGGGAGCAGAGATGGATTTACAACAAGTGGAGAACAGCGTGGTTGCTGTGGAGAACGTTCTAAAGGCATGGCTACATGACCAAGCAGGAGAAAAGGAACACCTTCAGCTGCTTTTACCTGCTCCTGGACAGACACCGGGCCCATCAACCACCCCTGCTCACACACCTAGACCTGGTGAATACTCACACACCTTTACACAACTTTAGTTCTTACTTCTAATAAAATACCAGGATTGAAAATACCAGGATACAAGTATTTTCTGTATGTGTTTGTGTTGCTGTAGTGTGTATAAAGTGTGACCTGCAGGAGAGGCTTGTGAGTCCCGCCCTTCTCCCCGGCACGCCTGACCTCGGAGCCAAAACCGAGAGCATTCGGGACTTCCAGCCCCAAAGCAAGAGCGTGTCCAATCAGAGCCCGGCGCCACAGCGACTGCGGGTCATCAAGTATGGCCTCGGTGCAGATAAACTGGCTTCCACTGCAATGGTGTCATAGTATAATGTCTCTAGATCAGAGTGTGTGTGCAGCCCAGTGATATTACAGTTCTGCCATGAACAGGAGGGCCATTCATGTATTTCTTTCAATAGATCACAAACACAGCATGTCAGTGTCTGCGCTGTCAACAGCAGTCAAAGGTTTTATTTGCGGATTCGCTCACAACGAGTTCTGAAAGGCCTATTTTGGTTTCTTAGTGCAGTTTAAGGCGCAGCAGCAAGTCAAGCAGTTGCAAAGTTTTCATCTAGTGTAGATCCAAAGAGAGAGGCCTGTGGAAAAAGTGACTATAAGAGAGAAACCGAGAGAGAAAGAATGATAGAGGGGAAATGACAAAATGAATAGATTATGCAAAACGGGTGTCATTGTCGCTCTGGACACAGGCATGAGTCATACTGCAATGTAGTTTGGAACATCTAGACAGAGACTTCTGTGTCTGAGGCTAAAGGAACACACACACACGCACACTCCCACACACACACACACACACACCCCCATACACACACACACTCCCATACACTGGGGTGATTTTAGGGCTTTGCATACATTTTGCATGCCCATGAGATCATTTATCCCAGGCAGTTTTGGACAGTGAGAGCATTCTCACCTTGTTATTGTACGTTGGAAAGCAACATTCCACTTCTGTCATGGTCTCTCCTATATGACTGTTTAAATACATACAATAAATTCTTATAAATTAGAACTGGGACATGTTTAAAGAGTAATTATGTGTGTGCATGTGAGCATACATGTGATGAAGTTATCAGTGTGTGTGTGTGTGTGTTTGTGTGTGTGTGTCAGAGCTCTGCAGACTGAAGGTATGTGCCAGTCTGTGCTGTATGGTCTTCCTCTGCTCATCAGACCTACAACCTGTTGGCAGATTGACTGGGATGAGATGGAGAGCAACCAACAGACCTTCCATGCCCTCTGCTACACCCTCAGGGTCAGTGTACAGTGTGTCTGCTACACCCTCAGGGTCAGTGTACAGTGTGTCTGCTACACCCTCAGAGTAATTGTACGGTGTGTCTGTGTTATGTGAAAGATAGATGCAATTCATGCCTATGATATGAGGGACTGATAAGCACATGAGATGTAATGCAGCATTTTGAGCTATGTTTACGATGTTTGTCGGGCTTCATTAATATTTTGTATTTGTGTGTGTGTGTGTGTGTGTGTGTGCGCACTCCAGACCCGTGACCTGTTTCTCTTGGTGCGTTCAGAGCCTCAGTTTGGTTCTGGGTGCGGTGTGTCCTCCTACTATGTACTGCAGGCCTCAGCTTCCCTCTGTCTCTTACTCAAACCTGTCCTTACCCGAGAACTAATGCTGCCCTGCAACCTGCCTGTCGCAAATGAGGATCTGCTGCCCAGCACTCTCACTATGATGGAGGTACTGTTTCACATGCACTCTTTTTCTCATACACACAGACATGCATAAGCACACACACATTTAGGCAAATTCTTAATGCTTTTATCACTTATCACACCATTGCGAGGAGGCACAGTGACTGGATGTATTGTGTTATGTTTTTCCTATAATGCTCTATATTTTATCACTGCTCAAGGGTGTAAATTGCTGGTTGCTGGCTCTGTTGCTGGTACCAGTAAATGACATGATCGTTCTCAAGTTTCCACCTGGTAGCTCAGAGAAAGACCGAGGAAGAGTTTCACCTTGAACGAAACAACAATCTTCAGCTAAGGGAAAATGTTCCCACTAATATTGGGAGAACCCGAGTCACGACTTATAGACATCAAATGAACACACTTACCCAGGCATACACAAAACTATGCCATCTAAATATCTGTTCAGCTTCCTGCAAAATCTCTTCATCTTGCAATCCTGTATTGAAATACTTAACCTAAGTCTATTAGAATTAAGTATTAAAACTCTCTCTCTCTCTCTCTCTCTCTCTCTCTCTCCTCTCTCCTCTATTCCTAACATTCTCTCTGCACTACATTATTAACAGTTCTCAACCTGGAACCCTTGTTTCTGAAATCATATGTACATTGTCTTTCTCTGCATGTATTTCCACCAGAGCTGCCTGGATCAGCTGGAGGTGGACCCTGTCTTCAACCCTCTGTGTCTGAGCTCCAACCTATACCTACACCTGAGGCTGAGGGGCCTGCTCTCACGCCCTTATGGATCTCATTCACAGAGCCAGGGTCGAAGCCAGCGCAGAGACACCAGTTGTCCACCAGAGGGCTCCACATCACGGCAGGTCAGCACGCTAGGCTAGTATACAGTCTGCCCTCCACATTTGCGAGGGATAGGGGCACATGACCCCAGCAAAAGTGGACGGTCTCTCCAAACTCTTCATACTATTGACTATATTTAACACAAAGAGGAAGGTGCCCCCAAGCAGTGCATAGTTTGTAGTTCTTCATCAGGCTAAAACTTTGTAGAATAAATTTGTGTATAGTTTTTTGTTTTTAGTTTTCTGTTTAGTTTTAGAGTCTGAGTAATAAAGTGTCTTGTCATGCGAAGCCTAAAGTTCAAGGCCTTGAGTAGCTCAGATTCTTTCGTTTTAATGTTTTAAGGCTGAGAGATTTGAACTTTACCTTGCAGCTGCAGTATCAGACAAGACAAATGTGTCCTGATGAGGAACCTGCTTTACTGACATTAGTCATCTACTCAATTAGATAACAAACTATTAAGACTACAGTTTACACGTGATGTGTTCCCAATTATGTAGATTATGTGAATTACTTTATAAACACAGTACAAAGGTCTTTGTTTCAGAATCTGTATGTGTATGTGAGAGCGAGAGAGAGAGAGAGAGAGAGAGAGAGGGTTGCAGTATTGGAGTCCTTGAGAACATTCAACAAACGTTGACCCAGTATTTAAACACTCACACAAAACAAAAGACAATCGTAGGAGAAAGCAGAGTAATGGAGAACTCTAGCATCCTACATACAACACAAGCCATTACATTACACGGCGTTACCTCCACTACAGTGGTCATTTGAAGGATTTATGGAAACTGTACATGCATCCAGCTGTGTATCCTGGGTGACTTACACAGTAATGATGTTTATATAGCTGGTGGAATTCTTTGATAATGAGGTGTGAGCCTGCCTTCCCCCTTTTTTGCTTTCTCTCTCTCTAGTTCCAGCACAGACGTGCTAGAGCCACTGTTGCTCCACTTCCCTCTGGCACCCCAGCCAAGCCGGCTCGGCCTCCTCTCACACTGAGCCGTTCACGCCCCCACACCTCCTCCCTCTGCCTGATAGATGATGATGAGGAGGAGGAGGAAATAGCCTGCTGACGAAGACCTGAGTGTGTGTGTGTCTAGGGTTAAATTGTGCACAAGCTGTCTGTACTGAATGAGAAATGATTTTGGTTAGACCGGATACCAGTCATGATACGTATGAACTGACAACACACTGCACCACACATTCACACTACGGATGTATTAACAGCTCACAGGAATACTTCTGGCTCTGAAACGTAGCACCTATGTTCTGAGTACACAGATTAACGCTGTGTTACACACTGGGCATCTCATGGCTTATTTGCAGTCTAGATATTTTTGTAGTCCACACATGTGGCTTAAGAGAAACAAAGTGGAGTACATCCATTTTATTTCTCTCAACCACAGTCTCCAACTGTACATTTGAAAGTATTCAACTCACTGAACAACTATATCTGTAAAACACGCTAACAAGCTTCAATAGCAAATAACTACTGCAGAAAGAAAGCATATTAATCACTCTAAACATCACCAAAATATTCAATTGGTAACGTGTAAAGGGATGGAGAGATTGTTCTGGTCTGTATACGCTTCTCTGAGTTACTGTTGGTCAGTGTACCATGGCAACCTTACAGTGGTGCACACATTGACTGTTTATATCTGTCCACAGCTGTAAGGCATTACTGAGCAGATAAAATGCCTCATTTGGCCCCTCATTTGGACTCCAAAAATAGCATCAGACACTGTTAATATGACGCCCATAAGTCAGATGGCCAGAATATATAAACCAAAACTGTTTAGTAGTAGTCCCCACAGTGCTTCATTAAAGATCTAGGCCAAAATGCTCATGTAGGAAAATTATATGCACGTGTGTCTGTGTCTACATGTATAAAACAACACCAGCTAATTAAGAAACACGACAGATACGCAAGTCAGTTGAGACAAGGGGCGAGAAAAAGAAAACAGACCTTTGTAGTGTAGTGCTCCTCTAACTGAGAAGGTCTGTCTGTCTATCGAATGGTGTGTAAAAGGGTGAAGAAGTGATGGCATAAAGACATAGGCATTTTCCTCAACCCTGCAGCCATCAAAGAACCACACTGTACTCCTCAGCTGAGGGGACATTCAGCACAAAGCTCATATGAGAGAGACAGAGCGAGGGAGAAAGAGAGCACTCTGTTCAGTCCCAGAGGACCACTGCCTGTCTTTGGAGGCGTTGTTATAGGGTTCGGGGCACAGATAGGAAAGAAAAGGGTTCTGAAACTGAACTGAGGTCAGGGCTACGGTGTTACTCAATGGCGCTCTCTTACTAAGGCCGATCAGGGTTGCTTCATTAAGGTTTTTGCCATTCCACCCACCTACTCCTGCCTACGCCATTGTGCCATCATTTAGGAGTTAGACATTATGCAAACTCACCCAAAATCTCATCAGTGTCTTTAGGCAAAAAGATCTTGCGTCAATGGATTTTTTTTCCCCTCCTTGGCTTCCTGTTGCATATATTAAGGCTGTAAAATGCGAGCAGAATTTTTATAATTGGATTTGCGCAGATTTTTACATGCTCTAATAGCCCAGCCATGTCTTCTCTCATGGGCCACATTGGATGAGTGATTCTAATGTCTGTGATATTTAAAACCTGAGACATTCAACAGCACCTTATTCCCATAGAAGTTACTCTACAAAGCAACTGAAATCTCCCTGATGTTAAGAAACTGGGCTTGGGCATTTGACCACTGGGACCGCAAATGGAACCTCGTCCGTCATTCACCTGAAGTGAACAGGGTTTGAGTCCCTAGATATTTATTTCTCAGTAATATTTCCTGTTCAGTTTGTTTATTTGTCTTTCATTGTCGCCGTTGTGTTAAATGAATGTATTATTGTAAAATAATTTAAAAAATTGTTTTAAATGTGTTTATGGTTGGTAATTGTGATGCTTTTTGGTCCCTGTATGTAGGGTTCACAGTTAAACCTTTTTTGGAGGATGAGCAGTTTTGGTTCATATTTATTTTAGGAAGTCATATTACTGTGTGTCTGTGTGGCAAACAGATGGGATCTAACAGAGGTCAAAAGGACTTTCTGTAAATAGAAAGGCTTTGCTTTTGGCAGTAAAAATTAGTTTTTAAAATGAAATACATTTTAAAACTTATTCTCAAACAATTAATAGTTTGTATTCACTTAGTTCCTTACTTAGTGCCACATTTCTAAATATATGAAAACATATACAGTGATCAGTAACCAAGTAATTATGAAGGCCATGCCCAGCCACAAAAGGTAACAGAAAAATGTAACAGCTAATAGCTTTAACACAGAAGACCTTTACTGTCATGTTCACTGTTCCAAGTAGTCATTCATTATACAGTATATACACTGTTAGGTTTTAGCCAAATTCCCTTAATAAGAGAATGTGACCTCTGTCAGTTAAATAATAAAATTTATCCCAAAACAGACTAAATTTGCAAAAAAATGCTTATTGTAACAACTATTTCAGGTAACAGATGTATTTCTGCTCTGTTATTCAGAGAATGAGGACATAGTTCTGTTTTCCTATAGTCATCCAAGCACAGAGAGGAGGAGGGAATGAAAACAGAAACAGAACATTCTAGAAAAGGGGAAGTTAAGTGAGATGAGGAATACATCCCAAGTGCAGCCCTTTTTATAGGCTGCAAAAAACCAAACCTGAAACCAGCAAAATGTCGCCAATTAAATTAATACTTTTTAAAGCCATATGTCCCCACTAACCCCGGCAGAGACGCTCCCTCTCATTTCTGCAGTCTATCTCTGTATTGTTTTTACTTTTTTGCACTACACACTTAAAATAGCAATACAAAACATCACATTATTTGAACAATACCAGTAAAACCCTGCCTTTAACTTAATAGTCTCTGCACACTCATCTATTAGACATCAGTCAGCTATTATCACTCTCTCACTGAACTTTTATTAAAGTTATCAACTTAGATTTTATGGCAAAATGGTTATTTGAGAGATGAATATTTAATTTGGAGCTATGCCTCCTCCCCTGTTATGTAAAACAAACAGTCTGACATATTGAATCAGTCCTTGAACAGTATATGAGAGGTTTAAAGGTCTAGGAACTAAGGAAGGTTTATGGTTTAAAGATCTAGGAACTAAGAAAGCTCTCAAAAGTGGTCCATATGTGATAAAACAGTCACAGTTTGGCTCCTTACTCTTTTTTCCAAGCTAAGTTAATGAATTTGAAAAGAGGGACTGGGGACTTTGAGAGGAATGTTAAAAAAGATGGTAAAAAAAAAAAGAAACTGGCAAAACACGCATTCACATCTAGGTTCATCTATACTTTATAACCAGTGAAATATTAACCTTATTTAAAGTTATATTCAACAAACAGTGTAAAGGTCAGGAAGTTGATCAAAAGGCAAAATACTTCCTTATTACAACGGTACTTCAGTATAATGACTGCTGTATAATTCACTGCAGGAACAGTAGTTAACAAAGCAACTGCAGAACATGAAAGTTGCACACAGCCACCTCACAAAAAAAAGTTATGAGGGTGTCAAAACACATGAGGGGAAACTGCACAAGCATATTTTTAAATGAGAGCAGGCTAAATTCAGGGGAGCCTGTTTGGGTCCTTCCACAAAGACACTGAGCCAAAATCTCTTTGTAGCCTTTTGCTAAGAAAAAAAAAAATTGTGAAGGACACAGCGCTGCCTGTTTTTTGTCTGCTTTTGAGCTTAAGAAAACTGCAGATTGAAAAAGCAAAGCACAGTGTGATGAATAGATCAGATTCTGGAAGGCCAAGAGGATGGCTAGTTAAGAAAAGAAAATCCTTCAGACAGTGGATGGAAAGACCGGGGAAAGGAGCAAATGATGAGAAAGGAGTGAAGGGGTGAATGAGAGAAAATGGGGGAAGGAACAGCCTGTACCTTCATACTGAGCCAGGCCAACCTGGATTAATTTAGCCAGCATTCAGCCACGCTTGAAGTAAGGTACTATTTTACACAGCTGGTTAATATTCACTAGGCATCAGGCAGTGCTTTATCTGCTCTGGCAGTCCTCAACAGACATTTGAGGTGGCAGAACAAGAGAGGTAATAAGAGAGAGGAAAAGAGCATTCAGGGTGATTTCATGCCTTTACCCGCTGAATTGCAAGATAAACAACAAAACCAGATGTAAGAAGCTCAGATTTTTCTGGAAGTTGAATGCTAGGTCAAAAAATCAAAAGGCAAAACTTTGACTTGTTTTTCCTATGCATCTTTTTATTATTGTTATAATTACCATCATATAACCAACAGCACAGCTGTTTTGGAGTACTCCCACACACTCATAGCAGTGGATTAGTAAATTGCTACATTTATAATCGAAATATAAAAACAATTAAATGTGTGCAATGATTGTCCATATAATCTATGAACCTTTTCTATTCAGGTTGAATTGTCAGACATTGTCTTGCAATTTTGATTTCTGACATTTAAAGGCTTTTAGCCTAAAACACAAGTCACAGACTCATAACGATTCACATAGAAGGAGAAATTGATCAAACGAGTGCAAATTTATGACATATTTTACAAGAAGACCATGTGAACAACCCAAACACAAATAATGTGTTTTGGAAGTCACATTTATTTCCTGCAAAACAGGCAGTTCTATTGTCCTTCATAGTGGAAAAGACCTTCCTGTGCTATTAATCATAGACCACAGGACATTATCTATGATGCCAGATATCTTTGACATGAAACTGTACCCTTATGCTCACTTACGCTTTTTCCAGTCTCTCAAGTAATTGTCCACTTGCAAACAAACTCCAGAGAGCATGTATGCTCCCCTGACCTGTGAAACGAAGTTCATCTGTCAAAGCCATTAGGATTAGACGTCACCCAAGTTATCATAGATAATATCTGGGGTTTGCATTGCAGGGTGCCAAGCATTGGCTGGGGGCTTGTGCTTGGACACTTTACTGTAAAGCTCTACCTGCTTCCCTACTTTTGCTCCACCACTTCCTCCATTTCCAACTCCATCTCCACCATGACAGGTAGGGGTGCAGCTATTGTTGTTGTTCATGTTAGCTCCACCTTTACCTTGGGGCAGCGGAGGAGGGTCTTTCCTAGGAGGTGCTCCCTTAACTGGTTTAGGGGCCGTGAGGGGCTTTGGACCTTTAGGTCTGGCCACAGCTGGAGGTGGAAGTGTTTTGCCAAAGGCAGGAATACTATAGTCATCAATATTGGCATTGTAGGGCATCTCATGACTCTGAGGCTCGTCAAGTCCCTTGGTTCTCCAGGGGTGACTATCCAGTCGTGCTTCATCATATAGCGAGGTGAGGGGAGGGCCTTGGGGAGGACCTGCTCTTCCTTCAGGCTCATCGTAGATGTGCTCTGCTGGAGTATCTTCAGCGGGACGTCTGCCTCGTCCATCAAGTCCTAGTGCTCCTGTTCTTGGGGTCAGGTCAAGAGTGACTCTGTCATAGATGTCTGAATAGAAAGGCTCAGGCTTGTTGCCTTGCTGTCTGTTGCCTCCCTCATCTCCGAGCGGACGCAGCCGTGGGCTGGGAGTTGGTGTGGGTTTGATGCTGTCTACAGGGTCGGAATAAAGACAATCCCCAAGATTAGGTGGCAGACGAACAGAGTCAGCAGGCTCGGAGTACAGATTTACTTGGTCCTCCGGTGAAGGTCCACTTTTTGGCCCACGAGGCATTGGAGACCGTGGTGGTGTTTTCACTAGAGGAGCTGGTGGCTCTGGCAAGATCCGCCCCTTCAAATTCTTGCCTTCGCCTTCCCTTCGACCGACGACACCATCTGCAGACCCTGGCTTGCTGCCACCGGAGTCTCCATCTGGCTCTCGGCTGCTTCCCTCAGAGATGGCAGCGCGAATCTGCTGCAGAGCAGGGCAGTCGCCGTCAAACGAGGGGCAGCTCTGGTGTCTCTCTTCAGCCTGGGCCTTCTGCTCACGGATGGCCCCCTCTACAATCTGGAAGATCTCATTCCCTTGCTTTGTCTCGAAAGTAAAGTTCCCTGGTCCAGAATCGCAACGCCGTCCAGCCTCAAACGAGAACATCACCTGCGCAAAGCATTACAATGGGAACAATGATAAAGTGGCATAATGATTATGAGGGTCAAGTGTCTTTTTTTTTAACTATATTGTCCATTTTCTGTTGGCATTTCCAACTGTCTAGTATAGAATTAAAGATCTAAATATTTCCTGTCAGCATACTTCCATGTGATTAGATCAGGACCATATTTTAAAAAAATGTTCCAAGAGGACAAGCACAAGCAGTTTATTCAGAATCTTGAGAGAGGTCATAAGCTTGATGCTTCAGCAGTCACTTGCTACCTTTGGCCCTGCCTCCCACCCACTCTTGAGGGAGAGAGGAAGGCCAGCTTCCTGTACCAAAACAGATTCTATGGTAACCACAGGAAGCAGAGCTGGAAACAACTGAGGCCTTAAGTTCCTGCTAATCGTGTAAGTTTCTATCACCAGCAATACAATGTGAGAATAACCATCAGATTATTTCAAGCAGATAGTGTGTGTGTGTGTGTGTGTGTATTAGTACACAGTATGAAGTTTAGTCATTTGGAAAACTATGTAAATCCTCTGTATGTGATTACCTAATGTAGCTTTGCCACATTGTTCACAAAACCTATGACCCATATGCCGTTAAAGCTATAAATTTATGTACTCACTCGATCTCTGCCATAGCGACGCAGCAGTTTATAGGGCCACACAAGTAAGTTCCTTTTAGTCTTGGGCTCTTTCAGTATCAGACTCTCTCCATCTGCTTTCAGCCAGTAATTGCCCAACAGACCACAGCGTTCAGATGCTTCTGTTCTTTGGACACTCACCCAGAATTCATTCACTGTACAGTACCACAGGGAGAGAAACATAGGGAGACGTAGTACATTAGGTAATATACAGGTTAGATAAGCTTCCTGTTCTGATACGCTTTCAGTTACCTTTAAGGGGCCTAAAATTTTAATTCAAAGTTATTCTTTTGGGATAATTGTAATCATGTTCTTGTACAACAAGTACTTTATAAAGCAAAATATTCTGACAAATACAAGTTGCACAATATAAATAAACAAAAACAACAATAATTAGAAAAAATAACACTTTTTGGATAGTTCACAGATAAACGTTAATGAAGTAAGGATATTTCCGTCAACTTCAACACACAGCTTAAGGCTTCACATTTCATATTTGAAAGCTCACAGGAAATTTACCAATACTAAGACCTATTGGCTTGACCAACAAGCCACAATATGTTCCACAACAAGGATGCTAATTTGATAAAGGTTGGCCAGTGGGTTTATTAGGACCCACTGAGAGTCCCATTTCTTATCAAAGTTATGATTTTGTCTCTGAGTCTCTTCCCAGGCCAGTGAAAAAATAAATGTCTGTTAAACCAGAAATGAATGCAGCTCAAGAGCCAAAGTGAGATGGTATAACTTTACAAACAGGACACAGAACTGGAAGACAGGGAGTGAGGATATGTGTGGGTGTCAAGCCAAGTCACAAGCGTCTTAATGTTTGTGCCCATTCACAGACACACATCTCTCTGAGGAAGTCACTGGTGAAAAACACAATTACTCCTTTTCCCTAGAAATATTCCATCTGAAAATTCTGACTGAGAGAAAGAAAGAGAAGGACTGCTGTCTTCATTTTTCAGAAATACAACTATTTATGAATCTACTTCTGTCTATATCCTTTTCTCTCTCTCTCCCTCACTCTCCCTGTGTTTTTTTCTCTCTCTCTCTCTCTCTCTCTCTCTCTCTCTCTCTCTCTCTCTCTCTCTCTCAGCTACCCGGATGCAATGAAAACCCATCCTGAAGGAGGGGGAAAGGGGCTGAATGCCTCAGATTCTGTAATACTCTCCAAGTTCTTTTGTTTTGCTTACTAACGTTTCTCCCTTTAACTTAATTACCTTTAACTACCTTAATAGCATGAATGGCATGCAGCTAACCATGTCTGTGTGTATGTTTGTATGGGCATATCTGCCACAGTAAGGAAGCAGCTCTCCTCTCTATATTGTCTAGGATAAACAGATTAACAGCCACATTTTTCCAGGGCTGTGTGCCTAACATGTGACTAGGGGAAGTACCGCTCTGTCTCCAAACTAGAATATGCTGTACAAAGCCATCTTTGCCTTTTCACTTTCATGATTTTGGTTAAGGTACAGGTAATAGATGGTTGCTCTCCTTCTATATGAAGCCAAAACAAGAGCCTGTGTGCTACAACCAAACCATTACAGGAAATGATGTCACAATGCTCCTTTGTTTGGAGCTTAGTCCTTGGGACATATAAGGCCCATCTCTGTCCAGCAATGAGAATCTACTCAGATCTTTCATGGTTAAATCGCTACAAATGCAACTGAAACGAAACAAAACAAAAAATAAAAACAACAACCCTCTACTGGCTAAAGTGAGCAAAGCAAATCTTCATTATGTAACACTACACTACTGCCAAAAATGTGTGCACATAAAGGCCACTTAGACATCATGGTAATCTTGAACAGAACTCTGGTGCTGTGCCCTTTTCAGGAGTTTGTTGAAAACATTAAGAGGAGAGTAATCTTATAGTACGAGATACGTTCTCCCTGCCTTTCCATTACCTTCCTCTCTGGAATAATAGATGAGGTTCTCAGCCATCTGAAGGTCCTGCTGGCCATTTAAGTCAGTACTATTGAGAGATCCGCTCCCTCCCTGAAAATCAAAGAAGAGAAAACGAAAGGCAGTGTGAAAGAACGTGAAGGACAGAGAATGGGAAAGAAAGCGTGAGAGTACACAAAGACGACTGCTGCCGGTCGAACTTCAGTGCAAGCTGAAAGTCTCTTTGTAAATTCCAAGCATGTGTTAGGACCATTGCTAGACACTCCCGAGTTCATTTTGTACACAAACAATGAAAAAAAAGTGCTTTCTGGTTCTTAGAATTATGAAATCCTTTCATTAGTTAGTTTGCATAAAAATATATTGTCCACATGCATAATAAAATATAACTCATTTATTAGATAAATTTATTAGTAATTTACATTCACCATTACAGATCATCACAATTTGTTTGTTGGTGTTTCTTGTTTTGACTTATAGGTAAAATAAACAAAATCATAATAATCTGTCCAGACTGTCAGGCAGTGAAAAAAATACCTAATCGTTTAGAAACCTTTGAAATTCTTCACTGTTGTTTTGACATCACTAACCATTATTAATCTCGCTTCAGCCCACGTGATGATGTCTCACCTGAAATGCAATCTCACACATCTTCTCCACCCACTCAGTGGTGATGTGCTTTTCGGCTGCAAACACGTGCGTCTTGTCATTAGTCTCAACGCAGAAGGCGGCCATGTTCTCTTTGGGGCAGGTTTCGGTGAGGGCAGGAAGAATGCTGATGCACTCTGACAGGCGGATTATCTTTTTGTCCAGTTTCTTAGTGCTGGGCTTTTCAGTACCATAACCCCCACAGTCAAAGAACTCGAGGCGTGCAATGCCATTCTGACTCGCTGGATACAACACAAACCAGTTCTTCTTCCATTTCTAAAACCAGAATTGGGATACAAAGAGATGGTTATACATTAGCGTCCTTTGATAAAGCTTAAAGCTTGAAGCAAGAGGACAAAGCTTTGCAGGTCTGTGAGCTGCATTTAAAGGGTTTCAGTGTTCCGTTTAGATACTCTAAATACTATTGAGTGTAAGGAATGGGAACACTTGGGAAGAAACAACAAACACACTGTATAAAAGCCAAGTCAGTGTTTGCAATGTGTCTGTTATCACACATATTGTGTCTTTTTTACACGGGTTTTCGGATTTGTCAGGGTCTGTGGATTTGCTGGTAACAAGATCATAAGTTATTTGTTAGATATTACAAACATCAACTGCTGATTTTAAGAAACAGACTATGTTACATGTGCTACAAATGCATTGCTATTGGATTAGCTGGCTATGCCAACAAAAGTTAGACTTCGGTACCAGACCAGTTTGTCTCCGTTTAGGTTCACACTCAACGGAGGAGACTTTCTTATTTACAACACAACACCTTAGTCTAGCACCTTTACCACAAAACTACAGCAATGGTGTGGAAATCCGCCAATAAATATCAAGCTCTTTCCTCCACATGCACAAGAGAGGGAAGGAAAGTAGGGACACAAAGACAATGAATCACCAAGTACACCTGCAGGGTGGTGTGTGTGTGTGTGTGTGTGTGTGTGTGTGTGTGTGTGTGTGTGTGTTCTGCTCACAAGGTGGGCACACTTCTATGACAAGAAGCCTAAACATTTAGAGCCGAGTCACTGCAAACAACAGAATCAAGTTCTAACGTAAAATGTGAATAACATGTATTGTAATATTACACATAAAGACATCTCACATAGATGTTTTATAGGCCACCGCGTGGCCTGGAGAAAGAGAATGTTGTTAGGAGATTCAGACGCCTGGCTATCCTCATGAGGTCATACGTTACCACTACGCACTTCCTGTGACTTCACTTCCTGTGACTTCATTTCTGCAATTCCAGTAGTGTAATAGGTCCATGTTCTGGAATTCTTACAGTCAAAATACCACAGAAGGTTCTCCCATTGAATGATATCACCAAACACTCAGAAATAAACTGCATACCAGACAGAAGGAGAGAACTGGGGAAGATTTTAGATGGAACCAGAGATAAAACTTTCCTGCCCAAACTGTCAAACCGACAAATAAATCATGTCTGCTAAAAAAAACCATGTTGCCAACCTTTTTTCTTTTCTCATTGTAATCTATAGATCTATAGAAAAGAAAAAAGGTTTTGAGGGATGAAACTTCATCATTAAACGTTAAACGTGGGCTACATGTACATCTGTTAATATGGCAAAGAGGAAATGTGTGGGATTACCCAGAGTGCTTTGCTTCCTCCAACACACTGCAGGTGTACAGTATGACTGTTCCATCTGAAAAACTAATTTGAGAGCCTGGTTTCCCAAAAGCCCCACGGTGATAATGTTCATAGTAATACTCTGCAGCACAGTATGTGCTATAATAATCTGGGTATAAGGACATTCTTGGGAAACAAGATGTGGGGCTTTAGTACCCAAGTAAAATGAAAATCTGCTCTGAACTTTTGCACAAACACAGCTGTGTGGCAACATTACTACACCAAACACATGAACCACAATATATAATACAGTCCAGTACAAAGGCAAAAAAAAAAGTGCTTAAAGACCGGGAAAAAAACCTGAAACATTTCAACCAGCTCATATTATTCTAGAATTAACCTTTAACGCAGGTTAATGAAATTTAAGAAAAGATTTTCCGTTACTTCATCATCTCCATTTAAGGTACGGATCTGCTTGAGAAATACATTACACAGGATGGAACTTATGTAAATAAGTAAAAAGAGATGGACTTCCTCAAATCTGCATCCCTGTCTTATCAGACGTGCTGGCATAGCGCATACACACACACACACACACACACACACACACACACACACACACACACTCTTTTATCCATACATGCTTTATTCTATTCACCCAAACTCTGCATGGATAGTACTAACCATGTAAAATAAATAAGTATATCAAGTAGATTGATACATAATAAAACAAGCGTCATTTACATCCCATAATCCCATAAAAAAACACACACCTTTGTGACAATCAAAGCAAGAAAATAACTATATCGAATTTACACTGAATTTACATACACCTGTAGTGGATCTAAATGCACTGTCCCATGGATGTTTCTCAGATTAATATGTAGACAGTTGATAGACAGTTAAGAATAGTTCTGATGGCTCCTCTTTGATAGTCATGTCCACTATTTCCTTAACATTTACATACATGTAACATTAACCAACCACAAAGCAAACCATGTCATTCTCAAGTTGTGTGTCTACTCAGTGATATTAAAGGCCAGAAATGGAGGTGCTTTAGTCCTTGCCAAGGTGCTGCTTCCTGCTAAAAGAGGAACTATTTCAATCTCTAAGGGTTTAGAACATGAGTGTTAAAAATTATTCAAAATGTGTTGGTTTCCAAATATAAAACACACATATATGTAGTTTCCACTGAAAATTAAATAAGAAATTACAACGTGGAGGCTCCAAACTAATTAAAAGAGGAGCTGTAAAAGTGTAATAGTCGTCAGTAATTTGGAGTCTGTTCAGAGGTGTGTGACTAAAACACAGAGTACTACTTGGGAGTATATATAGCACATTTTATTATAGATCATGTTGGTTTTAGTTCTCCACCTCAGAGTTTGAACAGGTTAGTGTGTGCATGACTATGTGTGTGTATATGTATAAACAAAGTAACTGAAACTAATGTTACGGTAATGGGACAAGATCACAGTGCTCAAACAATGAAGGGATCACACACACACACACACACACACACACAAACAATCTCGTTGCCATGTCTATAGGTAACCTTTTTTTTCATGAAATGGCACAACTTGGTGAAGCAACAGTGCAGTAATGCTCCTTCCCCATTTGGTAAAAGACTAACTGACAGTACCTTCAAAATCATTATGTTCTTTGCTGCCATAGTTCAGATTCATACATCGATTCCGCACATACAATGCCAAAGTCAATGTCTTTCAAAACTCCACAATACGCAAATCTCTGGTGAAGAAACCGTTCGACAAAGATAATGTTTATCATCCCTTCAAGCTTCTCTCATATAAACCCATGCAGCCACATGCTGCTATCTAAAGGTTAAAGGTCAAACGTCTAGGGCAATGGCACCCTTAGGAATCAATGAAAATACACTTTTCAAAAACAGTCCATTGATTTTAAGTCATTCTGAGTCATTCTGACAAAGAACTTAATTTGTTATGAGCCATTATTATTCACTCTATAGTTGAGATTTTTGGGCTGGGTGTAGATTTTAGTAACATCTTGGTAAAATACACAATAAAACACATTCTGAAATAAAACATTTCTGAAAAATAAATAAATAATGAAAATATCACAAAAAAACACGAGGACTTAAAGTTGTTTACACTTTCACATATGAGTTGGCAGTGTCAACTTCCTCAGCTCTAAATGGCTATTCTTAGTGTCTGTATTAGTGCATAATTGAGAGAGGATTTATTTTCATCTCAGTCCTGCCTGACTGGTTACTCGTACTTTCAAATGTGAAAGATTTTACCAAGTCCTTGTATTTTTCATCTTTTTCAACAGGGAGTCTTTACTAAAACTAGACTATTTCTTAATAATACTGTGTTGCTCATTGTTTTGTATCAGCACCAATAAGTAAGGTGGTCTTGCTGGGCCAATAGACGCCTGGTTCTGTTGGCTGCTTTCCACATTGATGGGGAGTTGCAGTTATAACTTTGGGATGCAGCCACATTAAAGTTTATTCATACCTTTGTTTAACCAAATAGGAAGAAAGGTTTCACAAGGACCCATTAAGGAAGCTAAACAAACAGCTCTATGAGGGCTGACTAAGTATGGTCCTCTAGAGTCTCGTCGTATGGTCCTCTAGAGTCTCGTCGTATGGTCCTCTAGAGTCTCGTCGTATGGTCCTCTAGAGTCTCATCGTATGGTCCTCTAGTCTCATCGTATGGTCTTCTATAGTCTCTAGCTGCAATGTAAGAAGCAAGATTCTAAATCTAATGTGATAAGTAGCATGATTCATGTCAATAAAACAATGATGAAAACAAAATGGTTTGAAATAGTTTACCTTGCCTTCTTGTACTGGGAATTTAATAGTTTTTAAACCCTTGTGGCTAAGGCCTCTCTGGAAAAAAATGACAAGCTGCCATATTTTCCATCACATGTGACGTCTCGTTTAAGAGAAAGTGTAAATGACAGTTTGATGAAAATTAATAAATAAAGGAATCACATGTATTTCTGTGGAATATTGCATCAGTTCAGTTCTATAATTAAAACCACAGCTGGATGTTGTGTCCAGTTGTAAAAGTATTTTTGTAGAAGTATTTCAAACAGTCAGCAAACAAGGTGTCTAACTGGGATGTGCATTCATAGGAGTCTAACTGGGATGTGCATTCATAGGAACTCTCTCAGAGGAAAGAGAAGAACAGAACTAAACCCACTTCTTTTATGCCCACAACTTTTAAAGCATTTCATTATTAACAAGAACTCGCTCACACATTTTTAAATAGGCAGGCCATACATCCATCCATCAATTCATCCATTAATCCATTCATCCATCTTTACTTTTTAAAAACATTTTTAGAAAGATTGGAATTACACTGGGAAAAAATACAAATAAACATCACACAGTGTTACTGGATGTAGACAGTCCTCGTTTGCTGTAGTAGATAGTTTAGTTCAGAGTTGATATTATTAGCTACCAGAATAATTCTGTTTAACAGTACTGTGATGTTAGGCGTGAAGCAGTAACTAACTAGCTTACCTTTCCAAACTTCTGATGTTGGACGTAAAGTTGTCCCTCTTTGACATGAGTGTCCATTTTTAACAAGTATGTCCTTTAAAGTAAATAGAAGTTGTCAACAAGCAAATCCTTCCCAGTCTCTCACTTTCTCAGCCTACGTGTTGCACGAACTTCCGCTTGCCAAATTTCACAAGTTCGTCGCACGGGATTCATTCAAACTGCATTTTAAATTAATTTAATCCTATCCAGACTGAAGCAAAACTGATCGGTATTTCTCTGACGATGTTCAACACCCAGAAGTCCGTTTTACGCGCGGCAGTGTCAGCGCGCTGCGTTCGCCTTTCCCTCTCGTTTGAGGAAGCGCACTCGCAGGCAACATGCATCATAAGGTTGGCCTGTTACTCCCCCCCACCCTCTTTGATTTTTTTTTCTCTTTCTGTAGTTCATTCCACCTACTGCTTCTCTTTTAACTACTCGTCTGGTATAGGCACTCAAATATAAACAATTTCCGGCCGCTTTTGTGACATATGTCTATGTAAATATAATGATAGTTGGTAGAGAATAATGATTTTAGAGAATAACCACTTTTTATAGACTTATTTGATTAGTCATGTTATGTATTTCCCATAGCATGCTTCTAACTAAGATTATGATTTTTTGTGCTCTTCCTTACTTATCAGAATGCTGAATAAAATGATAAAGAACTACGCATAGCCTATAAAGTAGTTCTGGTGCCATAATACTCAAAACTGAGTTATGTGCAAGAGTTCATATAATGCATGAAAAAGCTCCTTTAGGGTTGTTAAAGAAACATGTATTACATAATTACAACTCGGAGATCTGACACAACAGAATTGTCAGGTTTTGTGTGGGTGTGTGTGGTTTTGAATGTACACACTGAAAGCAGTTTAATGCCGTCTTATGCTGACAGAAGATTCCCGTCTTATCGAAGACTGGGTCTGGTAGGTCACGTCCAAAGTGGGTGGTAGGGAGCCATCACATTACAACTTCCTGTAGTGTTGCCTTTAACAGATTTTACTCAGTTTGAAAAGGAGGATGAGGCAAAGGTCCTCAGGTAGGGGAAGGAAAAACTTCCTCCTGACCATGATGTCCGTTGTCCTAAAATGTAGCTCACTATAACGTTTTAACTACAGTAAAGTTCAATAAGTGTAAATTAAACCTGTCATCGATAACGTCAAAAACTTCTAAATGAAATTGAACAGTTCGCTATAACCACTGACATTTGAAACCCCACTTACTAAAAAAACTAAACAAAACGATAAAAGCGATACTGTGAAATTTTGTAAACCATCTAATACGCTAAGCAAGACATAGTGAGCCTATGCAGAAATAATTTTAAAAAAATGTTTAGAGTGTTAACGCAATAACATGTCAATTATCCACTAGCCCTAATTCACTAGCCCTAGTTCACAAACCCTAGTGACAGGCTCACCACAGTTAGCTTCTTGTTGAATTGAAAGACACCTACCGCCATCTGCTGGCAACATTTAGAAAAAATCAACACTCGATTCGAAAACAAAAACAAAGAAAACTCATCTCATAGCATACACAAACAAATAAATACATTTATTATTGTGTCTTGTATCTGTAACTGAATTGCAAGATGTTGGTCTATGTGGTAACGTAAAAAAAAAAATTGGGATGGTAAAATAAATCTTCCCTTCTAATCTTACAGACGCTTCTTAATTTGCTCCTTGACGATTCTGTGTTAGAGTGCTACACAAGAGACGTCTGTGTAATGCTGGAGGACTAGAGTGCATTGGTTTCTACATGGGGAGCTTAAGGAACGGTGCTTATCAACTGAATTTTTCATGTGTGTTGGGCAAGAAACTTAATTTGAATAATAATTTAGATTATTGTGTATATAAACATTTATTTGGCTGAAACATTTAACAAAACTGCGGTGAATACTGAAATGATCATAAAGCTCACAACGTTAAATACTGTATTCCAAAGTTCACATATATTATCGAGCTACCTTTATGATTGGTTGAAATCTATTTGATCGCGTCGTTACCCTTGTCACATGACAGAAACAGGAAGCGGTAGAAATGAGTGTGGTCTACGGAGGTGTAGAAGGGTGAGTTTCTGTCAAAAATATGGAGTTAATCACAGCTTTTGAATTTTGTTTGAATTAAATTATAGTGAAAAATAATGGGATAATTTGTTAGTGATTTATACGTTTGCTAAAGTGATTGTTCCAAATTTGTTTACGTGATTTTGTATCCGGAAAACAGTGCATCTTGAATAGGTAGCCAGCCAGCAAAGATATTTCGTTAGGGTACGTTATACGCTATACACGAGTAATTTCTGATATCGTGTAGCCAGCTAATTATTTGGCCTTAACTAACAGGGGAGGGACTCACTCCAAAGCGTTGCTGGTCTCCGCTACAGGAAAGGTCCTCGCAGAGACCGATGGCCCCTGCACCAACCACTGGGTAGGAACATGACGCGTTCCCTCTGTCAGATGATCTCCAGTACTACAGTACATGATGTGTGTATATGCATGTGTCCGTGCGACTGTTTCAAAGCTTCGTCAAACTGCCTAATCTGTTCTGTAGTTGGTTGGCGTTGACAAGTGTATCGAGGGCATTAACGATATGGTCAAGAAGGCAAAGATCAGTGCGGGATTGGACCCGGACACACCTATTCGTTCACTGGTGAATCTGCCATAGACTTTGATTTGACGTTAGAACTATTCTTAAACATGGCTAGCTAGATACTTCGATGTTTGAGAAAATTCCGTGTACCTTTACCTGAACCAATGGACATACTATGCACACTACTAGGTGTCGTGATTTTGAATGTGCCACGTCAAGTACGTGTGTCTGGTGGCTCACAGGGCATGTCACTGAGCGGCGGGGAGCAGAAGGATGCCATTCAGAAGCTGATTGATGAGATGGCGGAAAGGTTCCCCAAACTAAGCCAAAGTTACTACATTACCACAGATGCAATAGGCGCCATGGCAACAGCTAGCGATCACGGTACTGTATGAACTGGAAGTACTGAAGTGAAACACAGAAGCAGTACATCGATACCTGATAGAATTCCGCACACACATTAACAAACGTTTTTTTTACACACACACAGAGAAATGTCACAAAGTGACCTCGCAGGACAAAAATATAAACCTTCTGTCTCTTCAGGTGGTGTGGTTGTGATATCGGGCACTGGCTCCAACTGTAAGCTGGTGAATCCTGATGGCACTCAAGTGGGCTGTGGGGGATGGGGTCACATGATGGGAGATGAAGGGTCAGGTAACCATCACCACTACACCTTATGGTATTCTCATTATTGTTTGTAGAAGCTTCTTAATCCTAATCCTGTAAACTCGCTCTAGCATTTTGGATAGCTCACCTTGCTGTAAAAACAGTGTTTGACTCCAAAGATAACCTGGTGACCCCTCCCCATGATATTACCCATGTCAAAAAGGCCATGGAAGACTACTTTCAGGTTGGTGATTGATGGGCCTAAGCAATGTTAGTCAGTGTCCCTTGAATTATTTAGTCTATTAAAATGTCTCTCTGTTTCTATTTCTACTCCTTTCAAGGTGTCAGATCTCATGGGTATGCTCCCACACCTGTACAGGAATTTCCAGAAATCACATTTTGCTGGGTTCTGTAGAAAACTAGCTGAAGGTACCATTGGGATAGTGGGGAAATACATTTTTTTTATTCCTGTTTATGATTGTAGAATATTACATTGCTTAGCAGTGAATGTGTATGTGTCTTATATTTTAGGAGCCAACGCAGGTGATGCCCTCTGTCGCTATGTGTTTAAACAGGCTGGTAAAGTTCTGGCACAACATGTCGTAGCAGTGCTGCCCACAGCACACCAGGTTAGAGCTGATGCCCGGCCAGGCTGCTGAGTAAACGTTAAGTGTGTGAATATGAGTATGCCACTCACTCGTGCCCTGGCTCAGTTCTGTCTGTTGTTGGCTGGGGTCCAGGAGCTGTTCTCAGGTCACCTGGGGTTGCCTATCCTGTGTGTTGGATCTGTATGGGGGAGCTGGGAACTGATGAAGGATGGTGAGTGTTGTCAAAATGGCTCACATAACATTCTGTTACTTGTGACAAGATCAGTTTTTCCACTTTAGTCTCCACACCAAACAAAGGGCTTAACCTACCCTAATACAGGCTTGCGTTTCAAAGGCAAACGTATGGAACTCGCACCCACATTAACAGAATATTATTGCATATTTGTGGTTTCTTTGTTCTGCAGGTTTCATTGAGGTCCTCTCTCAAGCCAAAAAATCTGGGTACAGCCACTTCAAGAAATATAGCCTTCTCACCTTATGCCAATCATCTGCTTTAGGTGGTGCCAAGCTGGGAGCACAGAATGCAGGTGCTACCCTCACCCTGGATTACACCACTACTGCCAGCGTGTTCTTTAGCCACTCATTTACTGAGCCATAATCAGGACAAAGGCAGACCAACCAAGCACTCATGACTCCAGTCAGAAATAATGCTTCAGTTTCAAGGCACTGGCAATAGGTCTTCCTGTTTTGTAATAAATCTCTGGCCACAGGACAGTTTTGTAAAATTAAAAAAATCCCCCACTTCCTCTAGCCATTTCCACTTTGGAAAATCTGTTGTCACAGTGAATAGTTGTCAGTCTTAAATGATGCAGCTTCCTTTGACTCCAGACAGTGATACTTAGCAGCTGGTCTTTATTCAGTGTTTTAGTAAGCATTGCAGTCAATGCTTTAGGCACTGTTGCATTCTAAAACAGAACGTTCCTCTATTAATATCACATATTAACCTTGTGGACCCACTAGGAGTTAGTTTTAGGGCCATGGGATACATCATTGACTACCTGCCTGTGCACAGTAAATTCACCAGGTTGATTTGATAAATCAGAAATCAGTAAAAATGTGCATGAATGCTTTTCACAGTATATTCTGATGTCTCCTAAGCAGTAATTGTAAAATAATATAGTTACCCTTGTTTATATTTTTTTGTGGTATCTAAATGTAATCTCATAATTAAATGAATAACTCAAGATCTTTAATAAACATTTTAATAAATCTTTTTTTTGCAGTACGATCTATTCTGGTGCTGTTTTCAAGTGTACAGTAAACACATCAGAGAAACATTATGAGCTCATTGTTTATTAGAATGTCATACTGAATGGTTTTGAACTGGAATGCTAGAATGGACCTCATGACATCATAATGCACAGTTGCCGTGGAAATGGTGTGTATCCCCTCAATCTGCAAATCATCAGTGTTGAGGTGGAATTCAGCTCTCCATCCAACTGGCTTCACTCAAAGGACCAGAAACCTGATAAAAAAAAAAAAGTAACCAGTAAGATGAGGAAATCAAAGGTAAAACTTTGTCTAATGTGAATGTAGCCATTTTAAAACAAAGGATTTTATGTTTTTAAATGCTTGGGTTGTCAGAGGGTGGGAAGTGTAACTACAGGCCGGTCTCAGTGGGACGATGCCTACCATGTTTAATTGATGGTGGAACTTATTTGTTTCTGTGTTCTGGAGGGCACATTCACCCGTGGCCCCTGGTCGAAGGAGGAACTTCAGACCACCTACAGAGCAGACTACCAGCCCCTCAGGCCCTCAGCCCTGCAGACGCCCCAGTCTAATCCCCAGCGCCCGACCACAGTAGCCACACCTGTACTCACGAATGCCCCTGAAGTAAGCACACTATGTACAAACAGCCAGTGTGGCTGCAGGTTTTCCTCCCAGCCCAACAGGAGCACACGTCCAATGCAGCCAATAGGTTCGTTGTAGAGGGAGACTGACCGCGTGAGGGGCTGGGGTTCTGTTGGTCAGTGATTAGCACATGCAGGCTTTCTTTTGAGTACTTAGTAAAGCATGCTGTGGTAGCCGAGTGCAAAGAGCACATCTTGTTATTCTGTCCAGTGGAAAATGGCAAAGATTACCACTGCAAACAAATGTGCATATTTGAAAAAAAAAACTGTTTATATGTAATAATCTGTTCATGTTAGCAACACTATATTAGCTGTAGCTGATGGAGGAACAGGGTCTCAGCCTCATGTTGCTTTGTTTGTTCCAACATTCGAACAATATACAAGTACAAATACACAATGTTTTAACTGAAAAAGTGGAAAACTGGATCCTACTGGTCTCCTAAGCGACACAGACCAACCTGCAAGATGGTCTGAATGGAGTTTTGAAAACCTTTTAGCACAACAAACTATGAGAACCGTCAGTCACTCATTCATGCAGGCAATTCTGCAACCAGTTTACTGTAGTTTCCCACTGCTATAAAAATGCATTTTATAGCACTAGAATGATAGTCAAATACTTTAAGAGTCTGAACAGACTTTGACATTGACATTGCAAAACAATGAAATTCTGTTGGAGCAGTTCTTCAGGTTCCGAAGGTCCACAATAATAGATAATATAACATGACAATATACAATACAATATAATACATGTGCAATAGGAAGGATGTGTGCGTTGGGCGTTTCAGTGTGGTAGGAGGGTAGAGTTCAGCAGTGAAACAGCTCTGAGGTAGAAGCTGTTCTTCAGTCTTCTGTGTGACTTTAGTATCCTGCAGTTGGCTGTGGACATGCTCAGCTTCGTGGTACAGCTTCTAGGCCACAGCAGTTATATCTGATATACCACCACCCAAGTGTTCACCCAACTAATAAAGCTGCAGTCAACGCACCTAATCTTGCAGTTAAACAGCGTGGTGTGTCCATGCGCCCTCTCAGATTTACAGCGAGTCGTGGGCGCGCCTCCGCAGGTGCTGCAACAGGACGAGCAACAGCGTCTATGGCTCCTCCACGTTTGGACAGGTGAGACCGAGCTGTTCTCCACTCTGTTTAGCTACAATTCAAATTCTCCTAAAAGAGGAAGATTCCTGTGCACTTTTCATTAAGTGTTCCACGTGTAATATTAGCATCACACCTGTAGGAACCATTCAGAAACACTTAGGTGCAACATAGTTTTTGCATGCATACGACTGATGCATAAACAATATAGATTCCTCTCCTTTGATTAGAAGCACCAATGCCTGTTCTGTTAATAATGAAAGACAATGAACAGTAGCCTTCTCTACCGAAATCATCATTACTGAAACGGCAGCAGTGCAGACTTTGATTTAGCCTAACTGCACATTCTAAGTAGGCTCTGTGCTTTAGTTCAGTGTAAAATGTGCACATGCTAGTCACGCATACACACAGTCCCAACTTTCAGTACCAAAGCTCAACCACTAGAGGGCACCAAGCTAGGCAGGTGCAGTTACTGTTATTCTTTCATTACATTGCAGTCTGTTACAGAGCTCTTCTAATGTAATCATTTTCTAGTACCATGACCTGGTACCACAGTAAAAGGCCACGTGAGCCGACAACTTATTATTAACCTACTGATTATTAAACTTTTCTTAACGTTGTACGTGTTGCATTTCTCTCACAGAAAGGTCGATCCTTCATAGTCTCCGTCTTAGAGCAGGACAAGGATCTCCATAACAGGAGTGCAGGAGGTGACCAAGGTGCTCTTCCCTGCCTGGATAATCCCACCACATGCCTCAGTGGCTCCTAAACCTGCAGGCGTGTGCTTTTCGACTGCCACTCTGTCCTGCCCTCTGACCACACCCACTCACCCCAGCATGTTCTTAGGCCACGCCTACATCTCCGTCCACTCAGGCTGCCACAAGGAAGCACGGAGAGAGGGCACAAGCATCAAGGACGCCATGGCAGAGACCAAAAGGCTTCCACACATTGGTAACGGTGAAGGTAAACGTAAAGTCAACATTAACAGAACAGCTATCCCATTTTTATTTGATCGCATCTGGTTATTCAAGGCTCTGAAGCTGCAGTCAGATAAAACAGCTCTCACTGCAGACTGTTAAAACACCCATCAGCTAAATCCGTGTTTCCAGCACACTTTTAAATTATCAGTAAATCTCATTTTGGAAGTCAAAGGTTGAGGAGCACAGGAGTCATTGTGTGTTGCATTACCTCTGGAGAGTCACGCCACGTGTATTTGGAAAGACATTATTTGGACATGCAGGGTGTCATGGAGGGGTTGTCTTGAAATTGCCATGAATTCGCCATACAAAATTATTTTCCTTAAGAATGCTAGTATATTATGAAAACAGCCAGTTAAAAGAACACATGGACCCCAGAAGAAATCTGCATGATTTTCTGTTTCTTTCCAGTGTGCACCAAACTTATATTCTTCCAACATTCCTAACAAACAGTGAGACCATCCAACAATTAGTCTGATACACAGTGAATGTCAAAGTGATCATACCATTCCCTGAAAGTGCATCGTTTTGGTGAATGTGAATTCAAAAGGAGGTAACATGTGAACTCAGAACCTGACCTGGGTACCTTTGGAGGTTTTAAAATTCACTGTAGACCTGGGGCATCTTTACTAAACTCATGCCAACCCAAACAAAACGAGGTGAATGTCGATGAATTCTAGTCTTTGCTTATTTTGCTACCTCAGTACAAGCTTATCATCTAACTTTGAGTCAGAATCAATGGTGAACCGAGTACAAGAACGGATGTAAAAAAGTATGCATGAACAAGAGCCATAAAATGCAGCCAACTGCAGGGGACAGAGATGTGCACTTCCCTTGAGGAAAGTAGGAAGTAACAGCACAGACAGATGAACTGATGCTTCAGTGTGTGTGTGTAGAAATGATTTGGTATTGTTCAAACTTTCAGCTACCTTTGGCCTTGCAGGAAGTGGCGTGGTGCACCAGGAGAGGGCCGATGGGTGGAATAACAACTCTTATGAGGACTTCCTGCAGGATCTTGGTCTCTCAGCAAAGCTGGGACGCATACTCAGCCTTGCCTCCCCCTCCATACTCTCCCACAAAGGTAGTGACAATATGTTCACATCCTCCAGCACCTGGATTTAAAAAAACCCACACCATCCCTACTAATGCTAGCCCATTAGCTCTGTGAACAGAATGGAACATGCCCATTCTTTTGAGATGTTTTTAGAGGAGAGAGAAAAAAACGATTCTTACATTCAACACCAGAATGTAAGAACCTCAGTTTGACTTCAGTTAAAGACTGCAAACTTTATAGGGCAATCTGATGAAACGGTACCAGATAAAGTTCCTACTCCCAGTTCTACAAAGTCACAATACTAATCAGTTTAGGTTATTACCCTGCTCTTACATATACATTTAACTTTAAAAAAAAAAGCCCCATTAGGTGTTTTTGAACGTGGGTAAACACCACAATGTCAGTTCAGCAATTCAGGACTGACTGGAAGGAGCATCTCATACAGGCACTGCAATTTATACATTTGTGGAAGTAATGCTGACTGCACTTTAAGTGCCGCCACACCACCTCCTCCTACCTGCTTCAGGCCTACTGTCCTTGAGACTTTGTGGTATGTGCTGCATGTGGATTGATTGGTTATGGCTCTCTAAGGAGGGGCGTCCCAGGGAATCGCCTACAAACACAGCTTCACAGCCCAGCAAGAGGCCCTGAAGCAGAGAGAGCCTCAGCATCCAGACAGAGAGAGAACACACTGGTAGTATCCCACAGCAGTCATTAGTACATTGGGCATTTGTCTCTGGTCATGCAAATGTATGGTGTGTTAAAATTCTCTTATACCTCACTTCCAGCCAATGGATTAAATATGTTCTTCATACATACACACTTATGGGTATCAAGCTCATATGCCTTGTGTACTTTCCTGTATATTATCTGCCACTTGGTTGTCTGATTTCCCTGCCAGCATCTTGCATCCTGCTACTAGGGGCTGGATGGTCTCAAAATCTCCATTGCATGGACTGCAAGTGGTGTCTTTTCTGGCATGATGCACCCTGCATCAACTGACAGCATAGTGCTTGATCTTATGCTGCCTTGATTAGTGTCTTCAGTCTTGCACTTTTGGTAGGACGGTTGATGTAAGACAATCCCTGCTACCCTTCATAGGTACATTCCAATCAGGGCCTTATGCCTGGCCTCTGCTTCCATGGTGACCACACCCCCCAGATGACTGCCACATCAGATTATCCTTGGTGGCCCATTGCTTGGAGATATTCATGGAGGTTTCATGAATTACCCTGGACAGTGAATATCACAGTGTGTTGTGCCCTCCCTTCCTACCCAGCTGTGAAAGCCTTTGGGATGTTGGATCTTGTGTGTAGAGCTCCAGGCTTTTCTAACATCCGCAGTATCCAGTTCTTTACTTGGGCCACTCATTATGCCTGCTGATTATCTGATGACTGGCAGGACGTACCTGGTTATGGCTTAACCTGTGAAAGCACTTGGATGTTGCCGTCCTCCTCATTTCTGCCTATTGGTTCCCATGTGATTGTAGAATCTCCAGGTATTTGCAGGTCTGTTATTCAGCCTTGTGGAAGTTCAGTTCCATCCGTCCTGTCCCCTTTTACAGTCAGATGACCACTTTTTCAGCCCATATGATGCATCTGTGTCCTCTCTGTAGGTCCTGGTCAGGTGGATCAGTGAATCCATGTCCCCTTACATTTTGAAGTACAGCTTGGCTCTTGAATCTGCATGCATACTCTTTTTTTGTGATTGGCTGAGAGGATTCAGGCCTACGCAGATCAGTAGTGGGGACAGAGCGTCTCCTGCATAAATACCACTTTATGCTGACCTGGACATCTGCCAATGCCCCCCTCTCACACACACACACACACACACACACACAATTGCAGTGACGTATACATGATTTGTATAGAATCAGGATGGTTGCACTTTGCTTGCGCAGCTGGTGAAGGATCTCTGTCCAAAACGTTCTGCTACTCTGGAAACTTTGTGTACTTCACTGCAATTCTGACTACCTCTTCATCTTTTACTACAGCTCACTGCAGTTACTCCCTGGCATCTTCGTTTAAATGAAATTCTATATAAATAACTGATGCTTCCCACCCCTCACACTCTTTCGGTGCCACCTCAGCAGGTCTCCGTGGGCGTCCGAGTATGCGGCTCAGTTCCGTTCCATGCAGAGGGTCTGCTCTCCCCACACAGCTCTTCCACAGGCCTCCGCACCTCCACCCGCCTGCTCCAGGCACGACACTCCGCACACAGAGTGCCAGGCCAGCTACAGCAAGGTAGCCACACGTTTACAAAAGGGTGTACATAAGTGCGTAACGATTCCCGCTCCAACATGACCAGTACATGCAAACAACTCCAGTATTCTTACACTATGGTGAGCATCGTAGCTGGTTTTGGTGGCGAGTCGCGTGCTTGTCGTTCTCACGTCGTTCTGCTCGTCGTGAGCAGGCTCTCAGCCGCAGGACAGCGTTGAACACGTGCTCCGAGCACAGACTGAGCCTCCACCGCCGTCATCGACCTCTCCGTCTTCGTGTTCAGGACCAAGTCTCCGTTTCCATTTTATAACATACAGCCCAAGTTTGCTTCACTGTAGTCTCAACATAGCAGGGAAATCCCCTTTTCCCCCTGAAATACTGAAAACATTAAAAAGGTACGACCTGCATGGTAGGCAAAAATGGTACAAATTTATGGTACATGCTCAGCAGGATTTTCATTCTTGTATTCATCTGCCCAGCTTAAGCCAGTCAAGTGAAACCAACAGCATAAAATGCCTCCTTCCAACGCCCATGAAGCTTTCAAAGCGGTGAAATTAAAATGCCTGGCAAAGCCCTCTGGCCAGAAGGTTTACCAATTAGGTACCGTTGAGCATGTTCATGATGGAACATGAATATTTCTGGCACGTGGAATACATGGCTTTTTTTTTTTTTTAAAAACCACATCTCATTCAGTACATGAAGGACTTGGATTGTCGAACTGAATCGCTTGTTCCATAAAAAGGAAAAAGGCAGAAATCTTCTATAAAAGGAAAAACAAGGTGCCATGACCCTCCAGGCTTGAAGTCTGGAGATCTTAAAACACATCACTGAAGTTCATACACATTATAAAAACCAACCAGCACACATCAATACTCGTTCCATTCAAGTTTAAAATACAGTCCGGTTGATTTCTCAGCTTAAATGAGCTGTGGCCGACTGAGCATCGAGAAAAAGCTTATTTAAGCCAACAGTACTGCAATCTAAATTTAATCCAAGACACTAAATATTAGAACTGAAGCTTTTTAAGAGCAGAATAGAAGAGCAGAAAACTGTAATGCTTGCAATACTCAGGAAAAGGAGCCCCTGACAGTGTTCCTGTACAGCTTCAGCAGCACAGACGGTACAGGGACTCGAGAGGTTTACCAACATTTTGTTTCACTTTTATTTGCTTTTTTTTTTTCCTTTTTTCCCCCCCCCCAAATGAATTTCATTCTTGCATAAGAATTTCTACACAAAATCAAATATGTGAACACCTCTAGAGTCTTCTTGCCAAACGGTCCACACAGTCTGCCCTTATCCAGCATTTTCCACCTCACACCCAGGCCCTTTTCTTGCCCACCACACTGAATTATGGGGCAGTTATCCAAGACAGACACAAACTTTCATTAAAATAAAAACAAACAAAAAAAAAAATGTAAAAAAACCAAAACAAAACAAAACAAAAAAGCGCAGTCAAGGGAAAAAGTAAATACCTGATGAGGCACAACCTTCTAACTGAGAGCTGATGTGATCTTTTTTTTTCTGCTTATAGATAGAAGAAAATAAAACGGCTCTGTATCGAATATGACATTAGGCTGCCACAGCGCCTCCTAGAGACCGCATCTAAACTCCCTGCCCTCAGTTTAAATGTAACAAATGTAAATAAAAAGCTTATAGATGAACCCCCCTCCCTCCCCCAAAAACCTCACCCTCCTCTGCTTTCCCACCCCTCACAACTGGCTGTGTGTGCGCGTGTGTGTGTGTGTGCACATGGCTGCTGTAATTACAGCCAAGAAAGTCTCTGAATGTGTGTGAGAGGGCAACTCCAGAGGGTGAGGACAATTCCTAGTATTTCACTCCTGGGACAAACTCCTTGGCCTCAGGGTTCAAGATGCTCTTGCGCTGAGAACAAAAGAAATGAAAGACCCCATATCAGACTACAGCATTTCTATGTCCATCTGGTTTTAAATCACAAGGCTTTCAGATGTGTTTAATTAATGAAAACAATTACATTACCACTGCAATATATCTGCAACTTGCAATATACCTGGCTAATACTCCATGAACTCACAGAGACACATTCATTCAAATGAATTAATTACTAAAATCTACAAAAGTAATGGAAATAAATATTGAATAATTTTAATGCCATTTCCATCAGTCACGTTACGACCATCTGGATGTTCGTCAGGATCACGGTTCCAAACACACGTGGACTCTTAATTGGGACAGTCAGCTCCCAGCTGACAAGCAAAGAAAAGCTTAAGCATCTGAAATTCAATTATTTCATTAAGAATAGTTACGGCCACCAATTTAACACGTACCACAATGTCCTCTGCATTACTGTCATTGACGGACAGACCATTGAGCTGCTGCTGAATTTGCCCCACTCCTGAGGGGAGGTCCCTTTCTGGAATGAACCAATCCTGGTCCTCCTCATCCAACATTTCTTGGAAACAGCGCTCCAGGAACTCCTGTTCCAACAACTCCTCCTCCACCTTAAAGACAACATGATAGGACAGCCTTAAAGGAAATACAACATGATAGGACAGCCTTAAAGGAAAGCGCTCTCCTTGAAGCACTAAAAACCATCAAGTCCACCACCTTCACCACCCAAAAGTGCGATGGCGTGCGTTTCTCCGACCGGGTGTGTACGAGTCAGGGAACCGCGAACGAGTCGAGGCTCGTCGACAGACAGGACTGACTCAGCAAAGCGCTGGTGCAGGAGGTCCAGCAGAACACGACGCGCCAGCATGCAGGTGTGCCGCCTCCGTCGGGCCCGTGAGCGAGCGGCTGCCGCCGAGGGCGCTTTCTCTGGCCTGTGTGTGCGTGCACCCACCTGCCGGTTGTACTCCTCCTCGTTCTCCATCCACATGTACTCGGCGAAGGGGTTGGCTTCTCCCTCCGTGTGCCCGTTAGCTACCGACTCCTTGCTTTCGTCCCCAACCCCCGGCGTCTTTGTTACGTCGGGCCCACTCATGTCTGCCGGCTCTGAGAGAATGAGAGAGAGACAGAGAGGGCAATAGATAAAAACTCTCAAACGTACTGAACATAGACTGCACTGAAAACAATAAGGTTTTGTGGAAGTCACAGACATGAGGACGTATGAAACAGTACAATGCTGTTGCTGAAAGGTTTTGGCTTGTTGATGAATAACCCATTTAAACAGATTAAAAGTGCTACACGTGCACTCTGAGTGCATGTATTCATCAGGCACACGTAGGAATTACTCAAATGTAAGGGCCCCGATTGCTATCTGAGTGACTGCAAGGTGTAAAGTTTTGCTTGGAGTCGACAGGTACCTGTAAAGTCAGAATAAACCCGAGACCATGAGCGTTCGAGTGTGTCTGACTGTTTGGTATGAAGCACCAATGAGCTCAGCAACTGCAAACAACTTGGTAGAGCATCAAAGAGCAACTGTGATTAACAGTTAGCATCCACAGACCCAGCTAGCAATGCAATATGTACAGCTAATCATAGAAACAACCCCCCACCCCCCCCAACACACACACACACCTATTAATGCAAACAGTATGTTTCAGAAATTCAATACTTTTATTTTGACAGCTGCTTTAGAAAGACATTGTTCAGACCGTGTCAGTTAAGAAGAATGTAATCAGAACACCAAAAAGGTACCATGTCTCAGGCGCTTTGAGAGGAACAGGACTAGAACAATACCAACAAAACCTCCTCTTGCTCATGTATTCGCACTCGGAGAGCAGCTGGCTATGCACACAGCTGGTGTGTGTACACACCCAAAACCATACTCATCACCCATATAAGGCAAAGATTGTGTGCACTAGCTGCACTGTGAGAGTTTATAGCAGACAAGACTGTGAATGTGTGTGGGTTATTGTACCTGTACTATATTTGTTTATGGTATGAAGTCGATTCAAATGCAAGACGATCAAATAAAACAATAAAATCACTGGAGCAAATCATTGATGAGGACTATGATGGTGCAGGTTGCATGAGCAGGAGGACAGAACAGAGCCGACAGTACCACCTTGAGCAGGTAGCCAAGACCGTCCCCGTTTCCCACCTGCCCCTGAGGCCAGTCTGCACATGCTCAAGGAGAAAGACCTGCGAGGGCAACAACCCCAACCATGTGGGGCTCACTCTCACTCAGGGTCCTGCCATGGGTGACCTCCATTATTAGATACATAGATAGATACTTTATCGATCCCAGAGGGAAATTCAAGTTAGCTTGGCAACACCTGTGAATGCATCAGTGGGACGGAACAGCCTGGCTCACTTGTGATGGGATTGACAAACCAAAAAAAAAAAAAACCAAACAACAACACCCACACATCATACACCTCCCCCCATACATGTACCCATGTAGAGAAAACAAATGGATGCATGTGCTACAGTTGAACTTGGCAAACCATAAAATAAAAGGCACTCTTACTTTATCATAGTTTGAAAATCAATCGGGAGGAAAAAAATAAATAAATAAAAAGAATGACCTTACAGTAAACGGGTGAACAATCAGAAACAGGATTCAGTCTAAACTACACATTTGTACACTTTCCAGCAGCACATTCATTCGTTCTTGTTTATGTACATTTGTGGCTGCAAGCAATGGTGGCCAATTATCTGGGTCTACAAAAGCATCACGGTTTTATTAATATACATGATATACAAGATATTGCGACATGATAATTTCATGTTAGTCTTGCCGTGCGAAAGAGCTCCGTGCGCTTCCCTGTGCTGTTAGGAACCATACCTCACTGTACATCATCTCTGTCCAGAATTTCACAGTCTACCACCCACCACTGGCTGAATCTTAAAACCATGTTCATGTTCAACCGATGGCTCCAGAAACGTATCACAAAACACAGTCTCTCTCCACTGCCACACAGTGGGAGAGCAAGAGCTTCCAGCCTCAGAGGTGTGGCAAGACTCTCGGGCAAAGTAAACGCTGAAAAATGCAAACTGCTTTAGATCAGCTGCCCTTCTGAATCTCTACCCTCCTCCTCCTCCTCTTCATTCATGGTGCTAAACGAAGAACTGACCTGAAGTCAGTTTGCAATACGTAGCCCATAACAACATTAGGACCCAGAGGCCATCTCAGCCATCACACATGGGCAGGCTTGGGGATATTGGAGAGACTTTTGCACAGAGGATTGGAGTCTGATGAGTCACAGGAGAAAGGAGAGTGTACCTAGCCGCTATACATTGAGCGGTGGAATGAAATGCTCTTCTGAATGCCACTACAGATTTAACGCAGACCTGCTTTACTGATATCTGAATATGAACTCTGAGAATTTCAAACACCCAGTCATATTTAATTGTTGCTCAAATAGTTAATGGCTTTATGATCTTGATCTCTCTCACATACACAAAAACAGAGAGTGAGAGAGATAGATTGTGTCTCCAGGGTTCAACAGATGTGGTTTCTCTACACCATGTTTGGACAACAGTCAAACCGATCTTTTTTAACCCTCCTGCAGACTCTCCACCTGAAATGCAGCCAGAAAGACTTGATTCAAGCAAAGCCCCTCTGACAAACAAGCTCTTCATGACAACTCGGCCAAACAAACAGAGTGGTGCAAAAGGAGAGTAGACTGTGCCTAAATAAAACTATGATGTGGCGCGAATGTGCGCATGCTCAGCTCAAAGCTGATGTCATTTCCTGGTTTTAGAGCACACAACAGTGTACGGGGGCTAAGGCTTAGGCTGTGTGGTGACTCAAAAGCAGGTGTCCTCGTACACACAGGGACCATGGGCAGCCTTTCCTTCGAGACCTCCCTCCCCCGCACTGGCGTGGGTCTGGATTTGCAGGAATAATACTAGCATAACCTTGCGCTCTGGATGAGGGTCTCATGTTACAGTTTCAGGAACGGGCCCAATAGGCTGATCTCTTGGGACAGGTGAGAGAAGCACGTCACTGTGCTTGGACAACAAAGCAGTCATGACTCAGACGTAATGGCCAAAACATACCTTAAGACAAGAAGCTGATGTTTCAACAACATCCACATCAAGCACAAGATTGGGCTTCTGGTGGACAAGATTGGTGCTTGAAGTGCCCCTAGGAGGATCAGATGTGCAAACCTGGCCTCGTTTTCAGGCTGACGCAGAGTGTACCTGCTACTTCCGACCCTCGGCTAGTCTTACAGTTTTTTTTGTGTGTTTTTTTTTTTTGTTGGCAAAACCTAAAAATTCTACAGCCCCTTCAATACAGGACTGTCACCTTCCACACAACAGAGTAATGAAGTCACAATGGACAGCTACAGCACAGCTACAGCACGATGCCACTTGTGCCCAATAACAGTGTCATTAAAAGTGTGTGTGTGTATATATATTTTTTGTTTGTTTTTAATCTCCAAGTGTTCATTTTGGTTCTCCGTCTATGACGGGACACAGAAGGTGTGCACTATGCAACTGAGCGCAAAGCACAGAATCACCTGCTGGTTTTATGTGAAGACGCTGACCAGAGACGCCTCCAGCCAACACTGTAAAGGGCAGTTTTGCCAGATCTATGCAGTTCTACTTTAACCACGTAGCATGGGACACCTCACCTATTTTGTATTTTAATACTTTGTAGCAATTCAAGTTGCAATATGATATTTTTCCCAGACTTCCTTTGCACATCTCTAGGGTGTCGTTTGGCCATTGCCTGTGTTCTTTTTCATTAATTAAAAAGACTTGCTCTGGTGTTCTTGTGACTGCTGTTAGCAAAATAGTATCATTAAACAATAACAACCCTACAACCTTTTAAAGGGAGGTGTGCTTGAACTGGAATTGTAAGCATTAGGCCATTATATGTCTTGTGCATTACCTAAGCTTATGAAACACCGTTGGGGTAAAGTCAGCCTGTCAGCTGCAACACAACGTGTGCCAGGGGAACGTTGTGCCTGGTTGCTGCAGCCAGGAACCATGTCTGTGCCTGTCCAGAACCACGGGTGGCTGAGGGGACATCCAGCAAGGGGGAGTGGTGATACTGACCAAATAGTCGGGGAGTCCCCGACACAAACACACAAAAACATAAGCTTTAAAATCCTCTTAGAGAGCGTCTTGTTTCACGGAAAAACCAGTAATAGCATAACAAAACTGTGCAGTAGAATCTCCGTATAAAGACTACATGTATATGTACTGCCCCAAACAGAGGACAGCACAGTGTAAACAAACGTATTTAAAACATGCCCGATAATCACAGCACTGAGTCACAAAGCAACAACAAAACACACTAAAATAAAACGATACTTAAAAAGACAAACGCATTGTCAATACGCCAGTATCGGTAAACTGCAAGAAAAAAAGTTGGCATTCAAAAGCAAGACGATTATTGCAGGCGTACTTTACGCCACACATAACGACTATATCTTGACACACTCGCTAGGTTAGGCCACCGTGATTTCTAGGTTAGGACGTACAGCAGAGAGTTATGCAACAAAAGAATCAGTTTTGACGCGCGACCATTTCCCAGCGTTACAGCTGGCAGCCATGAAACGAAGATGAAATAATGAACGCAATGGATGGCGACGGTCTCGTGCGTCGACAATGAAGCTCTCGTCCCGTACACGTCTAGAAATACAGGCTGGCGAACAATCACCATTAGCCTACTTACACGCAGGCCTGTTTTGAAAACATGGAGTCAAGCTAATGAAGTCAAACGTCATAAATATAGCTACCTAACCACATGGTTTATTGTGCAATCAGGACAATTGTCAACGCACCTAAAAATGGCGCAATGCAAAAACGAATACGTTATGGCTCATAACGTATTCGTTACATGGCACTACATGGCAGAAACATGTCGACCAAAACAAAGAGCAAGATGGCCAATGTTTGTATTACAGCATTTCCCATATGAAGGGCACTGTTGCCATTATGTAAGATAATGCTTTGTTAGTTACGTTGTAAACTACTGCACACGTTACAATGTTGAGCGCAGAAACTGGGCCGAGTAAGTGACCCAGTTAAAACGTACAAAAACATAAGAGACGACGCACGTTTTTGCCTTTGACCAGCGAAAAGAATAAAAGGTTAACTGGCACAAAAAAAGGTCGACCCGAGTAAACTAAACAGCTGAGAGTAAAGGCTAACGGCTTTGACTGTAACAGCCTGTGCATTTCAGCAAAATCGTTTACGTTGTAGCTCGTCCAAAACACTGCTCACAACGGGCCCCAAAGATCCGTGACGTGATATTTAGCTGATAGTTTGGCTAGGCGTAAAGCGAACGCAAGAATATTTTATTTGAAAAGCTCTCTATTGCGCGCATCTTCCTGGATTAAACTATAACCACTGAACGATTTCATTCACCAGAGAAGGCAACATCGCTTCGGTTCGCGCAACCATGTTTGTTATCGTCAACGTTTTTTCAAAAGTGAGCGGGTGAAAGGCATTCAAAGACAGTTACCGAAGTCCAGTCTAAGCATGCAGATACGCACCGAATCGGGTCAAGATGAAATCACTAAGCAAAGAAATCCGACGCACCACACAGACACTAAAAACACTTCAGAAATAATACCTGGCATCGCGTGCTCTCTGGTTATCCGTCAAACTTCACAAAACACTTAATCCTGCACGAAGCTCCGAGAGATAATTCCTTCACTTGCACAGTAGTTGAGCAGGCTAACTGGTGTTAGCTAAATACATTACGAACAAGATGGTCATGTGGTCCCCTGCTTAAACAAACATCCAGCCCCCTCCTCCTTCTTTCTCTGCTGCTCTGCTCTACACATGCGCAGAAGCTGCTGTATAACGGACGTAATTACTATCGCAGCAAAGCAGACTTCAGTGTAGACAAGGCTTTCTTTTTAAGAATGATAAATTCGAGGTTTCATTTTATTTGTTTGAAGTCTGCTTATTGACAGTTTTGCAGCATTCAGTTGGCATGTTTACCAAAGAAAACAGTCAGGATTACTTCAAAACACAGGTCGAGATGCATCTATTTTTCCTTCTTTTCTGCGTCCAGATAGCTCTCACCGCAAAGTTATTTATCAAAATAAAATGTTGACCCCGGCTTGTGTTTGCAAGGGGAGATTGATGATACATCCTATACGAAAATATATATTTCTCTAGTTATCAAGACTATAATTTATCATTAAAAAGCTTACAGTAGTGTGTAATTGGAAGCCACTCACCTCTAAGTTTCAACAACGAACGGCACGATCAACGCCAACACAAACTGTCATTAGTTGGTTGTTGCGGATAATCAAAACGCCTACAGATAAAACGGAAGTTCACGTCAAACCAATGTTTTAGGATGCTATCCTATACATCTTTGTGCTGTGAAGGGCACTAAAGTTGTGTAGTATTTCTGAAAGAATATCTTTTGAACGACTCACTGGGCCGAACTAATTCAACAGACTCGTCGTCGTGTCGCGCTTTGTTCCGTGGATGGATCTAACGGGGTGCGCTCACATTTTATGGAAGACAAACTCAAACTCGGGCATTACAAAATGGTCGATAGCATTTATTTTTGTTTAACACAACGTGTGAGGAAAAGCACAGATCAAACAGATTAAAATCAAAGTTGAAGAACTGCATATAGGCAAGATGGGCTGTGGCTTCTAAGGTACAGTCTCAACAAAGGAAGCGTTTTAGGCGTCGACCTGAATCAAAGAACGACAGAGCAAATCCGAAGATGTTTCGATGAAGGGGAATTGAACTGAGTGGATTTCTCACGCCACCTGTCGGGGCACTAAAACAAACACTAGACTGAAGTCATTTAACGAAAACCTTAAAATACGACATTTTGCTGACATGACCTATGCTGCTCTACATATTTTGCTTTTAATTAATTAAAGAGAGTTTCCTTCGCTCCGAGTCCACGAAATGCGTAAAATGTAAATTCGGATCTAACACTTATCTGGAAGCATGAAGAATACTCGAACAACTATTATCTTTTAATAAACTTGATTCAAATGATTCTAAACTAACTAGCAAAGTTACGTAATATGTTGAAATTAACCACGAATCATATGAAAAGTACGCACATTTGTGATCTTTTAAACGATCATTAACTGTTTGATATTTATTTTCAAAATATTTTCAAAGTATATATATTCTTGTCCTCTAGTATCCTGTCGTGTAGACTGTGTTGTTTGTGAAGGCTGAGAAGTCATGGCTGTACCTTGATTTGCGTAACTGTTTTAAAAATGCTATATAAATACGGTTTTGATATTTAGTAGCTGAAAAGTGCTACATTACCCTCAGTAACTGCTAGCGGGCGTTAACGCGTTTCTCTTCTTGCCCAACAAGTGGCGCAGTGCGTACATGGTTATCCAGGCAAGCGTGTAACAGTTTTCTTTGTTCCCCCCCGTTTCCATTCAATACCTTTCTGTAATAAAAGAGACCCATTGTGAATAAAATAATAATTCCCCACCCATACTGATTTGTTCCTGAACATTACTATTTATTAATAATAAATATTCACAGTAATTTGTGATTTAGTTCCTGATAGTGCACAATAGCACTTTAAAGGCGCACTGGTGTACCAAAGCAGAGGTGTGCCTCTCACAAGCTTCACATTCACTTACTAAAAGGTTACCACTCTTTGAGATGTAACACACAGGTTCATGGAGTCTAGTCAGAGTCTTCTGTGAAAGAAACCTGTGCCAGAGGTCTGTTCTTGCTGTCGTCCAGTGTTGTATGAAGACTGGGCTGTAGCCCCTTAAAGGCTGTGAGGTTTGTGTTGATTTATTTGGTCTCCATTGACAGGTTACAGTGTGCCACAGTAAAAATGGTCAGTTTCATACGCCCTCCCCTCCCCGCTGGGGTTCGTGGGGGGGGGGGGGGGCGGGGGGCGGGGGGGGGGGGGGGGGGGGGGGGGGGGGGGGGGGGGGGGGGGGGGGGGGGGGG
>JAOYMR010000016.1:6929209-6949659 GCA_025802075.1 Tenebrosternarchus preto | reverse complement strand
GGGGATCAGTCTCGCTGGTTTGGCCCTGCCGTGCAGCAGCAGTCCTCAGCCTCTTTACCAGCCTGCAAAATAGTTGATTTTGACACACCTGATGTTTTGTCTAGGTCTTCTTTATTGCTGTAATTGGATTTTCTAACTTTGCGTCAGTCTGTTTTACTGGCATTAGTCCTTTAGTCTTCATATCATCTCACGTATTTCTGCTTCCCTACAATGGGAGGACTGTTTTTAAAAAAAGCTCTGATCCTCCACGTCCACCTGATGTGGACATACGGTACTTACCCTGGCATTCTACTCTATCAGCACTTCACAAAATCTGCATCGTTCAGAACGGAGCATGCTAGAGTACAGAGCTCAAACTACAATTACAACAATTACAGTTACTTACAACTGGCTCTCAATGTTTGTTAGTACTGGCAGAGTCTGCCTGCTCTGTGTGTCTGTGTGTGTTTTAAGTCACGCTGCACTTTGGTAGGCTGACTGAGAAGGTCCAGGGTCAAAATAATCAGCTCTTCAGAACCAGATGTTTCCTGCTGACGAAGAGCAATTGAGGGAGGGAAAGAAAGAGAGAAAAAGGGATGGAGATTGCAATTGTGGTCCAGCATCTTACACAAAGACCAAATGGACATTTTTTCTCTTCTGATGAGTTACGTTAGAGATGTGACCTTTAGACCTTTTCACCTGCCATTAGCAAGCAATGCAGTGTCAAGCCTGACCCCCCCCCCACACACACACACACACTCACACATACATACATACACATACATAAATGTGATGTGTGTATTTCCAGTCACCACTGGAGGGAAACAGGATGAAGAGTCTCTCTGTTGTCTGTCTCCCTCTCTCTCCTCCACAATTTTCTTTCTCATCTTTCTCTAACTTTCCTTTAACAAATGAAAAGAAGGTGTTGAAAGGTCTTCCATCCTTCCACACACCCTCCTGACAGTTGTATATGCTCTTTCTCTTAACCCCTCTGCCTCCCCCTTTCTCTAGTGCCACCATCAAGCATTTTTAAACTCATTTAAACTGGTTGTAAACCAGAAAGCATGTTAAGTGGACAATCCTTAGTGACAGTTTAATGGACCACATGAATAGCACCTTCAGAAATGTGTGTGTGTTTGGCTAGGTGATAAGTACATCGTGGCAGACTGTGGGGGAGGGACAGTGGATCTGACTGTCCATCAGATTGAGCAACCACAGGGCACGCTGAAGGAGCTGTACAAAGCCTCAGGTGGGTGGAGCATGAACTACAACCACCTACACAAACAAAACACCTTAAACACAAAGGCCAGTGTCTCCAGTATCTCACCCTTTAACATCTATAGAATAACCTGCAAACTAAAACTACAAAAATAAAAGTTTTCAGCGGTTTTGTCACATCAGAAAAATGCAAGCAAGCGAAAAGGTTTTAACTATATGAAATTATACTAGATGAATTTATCGGCTTAATATCAATCATACATTCTTATTAAACTTTGCAATGGCATGGATCAGTATTGACTTCATTCTTACCTATGGATCAGGGGGGCCGTATGGAGCTGTAGGGGTAGACCTGGCCTTCGAGGCCATGCTGTGCAGGATATTCGGGGCCGACTTCATCGAAACATTTAAAGCCAAACGGCCAGCCGCCTGGGTGGATCTGACCATCGCCTTCGAAGCGCGCAAGCGGACCGCGGCTCCTGGCAGGGTGGCGGCCCTAAACATTTCCCTGCCCTTCTCCTTCATTGATTTCTACAAGAGACACTGTGGGCAGAGCGTGGAGACAGCACTGCGCAGGAGCAAGTATGGAGGGGCGGGGCTCTGCCATCACTGCAGGACTAGTTAGTGACAGTGGGAACTGCTTGTGCTGAGAAGACATCAGGATAAAATCATCCTGATGTAATGTGGAAGTGGCATTTTGGGAACTAAGCAGGCTTGTTTCACAACACCGACCATAATGCACAAGTAGTAGGAAAATTAAGTTCCTTTCAGATATACAGTGTATTTTTCAAGACATTAATTATAACTATAGTGTAGTTCAGTGATCATCTATAACACAGGAATTAAAAAATATTATTGTACAATAAGGTCCTTGGTAATATGTTAAAATAAACTATAGATATTCTCCACCTGATATTTATATTTTTAGCTCTAATCCAAACATCTTTACATAGACACATTTTACATCACTGTTCAAGACTCTGTATCTCTTTCTCAGTGTAAATGTTGTGAAACAGAGCCGTGTCTTTCTCTCAGTGTGAATATAGTGAAATGGTCTTCTCAAGGAATGCTGAGACTCACAACAGAAGCCATGAACGAGCTGTTCCAACCAACCATCAACAACATCATCAGACACATTGGTGAGTTCCCAGCTAAACACGCAGGGAAACTGCTTGAACATTTCCATGCTTGAACATAAAGTGATTCCTTATCCATTTAAGGAAAATAATATAAATCACTTATCACTTTTCTAACAGAGGACCTGATGCAGAAAGAAGAAGTTAAAGGTGTGCGCTTCCTGTTCCTGGTGGGCGGCTTCGCTGAGTCGCCAATGCTCCAGCGCGCGGTCCAGAACGCGCTGGGCCAGCACTGCCGCATCATCATCCCCCAGGATGTGGGTCTTACCATCCTGAAGGGGGCAGTGCTGTTTGGGTTAGACCCCACCGTGGTGCGCGTTCGCCGATGTCCGTTAACGTATGGTGTCGGGGTTCTAAACCGCTTCGTCGAGGGCCGTCATCCCCGCGAGAAGCTGCTCGTCAAAGACGGTCGCGAGTGGTGCACCGACATATTGGATCGCTTTGTGTCCGTTGACCAATCGGTTGCTTTGGGAGAGGTGGTTAGGCGGAGCTATACCCCAGCGAGGATGGGGCAAAGGAAGATCATAATAAATATCTACTGTTGCAACACAGATGATGTAGTGTACATTACGGATCCTGGCGTTAGGAAATGTGGCGCTATAACTCTCGACCTGCCTGAAGCAAGCGTGGCCGCGGCTAGCACTAGCGCTACCGGTAACTGCACCGTGTTTGAGCGACGGGAGATACGAGCCACCATGCAGTTCGGAGACACCGAGATAAAGGTAACAGCTGTTGATGTGGCGACCGGGCGACAGGTGCGAGCTTCAATTGACTTCCTGTCAAACTAACAGAACTGGCGCTTGCTTTGAGAAGCAAAAGGAAAGGAAACGAGGAAAAGAACTAAGGGGTTGATTTACTACCCATCTATAAGAGGTCCTAAATAACTGTCAGGAGAGATTTGTTTTATTTTATCATAGGAAAGCACTCATTTTATTTTTGTAAACTTATTATTGCTGATAATTACTATGCAACATATTCATGTATTTCGTGACCAAAAAACTGCTACCTGCACAACCCCTTCCAATCAACGTATGCTAAAGATGCCACCTAGTGGCTACTGGACAAAATGGCACTTACAAAAAGCTGTAACACAAAAACGACTGTCAAATAAGCTGGAAACGAAAGTATACCACAAATACACACACACACACCTCTATTTATATCAAGTATATCATATTCGGAAGCAGCTTGGAAAGGCGAGTTATAACTGGATTTCACTTAACACTATCGAAGTAGTAAAAACGACACTATGCATATCTTGAATATATGCACATTATAAAGTGATAATTAAACTGTTCCTGTCCTAGTATTCTTCCACTGTGAAATTATTTGATATAATTTGGCAGACACGCTCTTATCCAGCGTCTGGGAAGAACCACAGTGCTCTTCTCAGGTCCGTAAGCACATGTTCACAGGAATTCACTGTAGCATGCAATTAAAAAAATAATTTTTACTGGTCATTTAATCCAGTAAAAACAAGAAGGAATAAATGAAGGAAGCAGACAAAGTGTGAAAGGATTTTTAATGGTCCAATAAATAGTTCCACTGTAGACCACCATGGGAACATACTGGAGTCCAACATCAGTGCTTCTAGTTTCACAAACCATAACACATGCCTACCGATCTGGGCAAAGCATGCATGCAAGTCATCTTAGACTATTACAAACTGCGTCTATGCAACCAGTTCAAATCCTGCTTTACTTTTAAACCCCACAAAAATCTCCACCAATGCAATAAGGAAATAGTAACATGGACTTTGTTCCACAACTTGTAGCAAATGTTGGCATTGTCAGACAAGGACATGGATACTAATGAACAGGTTAGCAAGTAAAACGGGACCTAGACCGACAGAATCCTTCTGACTTTCCAACAGTCCGTAGGGCACACCTGGGCTGGCCAGGGTCGGGGGTCGCTTGCGGGGGCTCTAGTGGGCGTGCGGGGGCCTGCCACGGCCCCTGCCCCTACCGGCCATCGCTGACGGAGCGTCGACGTTGGACCGAGGGTTCTTGATGGTCTCGTCCACGGACAGGATGAGACAGGCGGCCTCGGAGGCAGCGGTCAGGGCATTGATGCGCACAATGGAGGGCTCCCACACGCACGCCTGGAAGTTATCGGCAATGTCCTCGTTGTTCACGTCCACGCCGTACCACACGCCACCCTGATGCACACATACCAGACAGTTTGTGAGTGCTGGAGCAACACACCACTATCAGCTTTACACACCACACATCCTTAGGGAAAAATTAAGCTGTGAGACTTTGGCACAGATTTCTGGATACCGACTGCAAACGCCCTCTGCTGGAAAAAAGGCTGAATTACACGATGAAATATTGGATCCCAAGCAAGTTGAAAGTCTCATTGATCAATGCTGTAGCTTGTGATAGCATGACAGTAAGTCCATGCGCATGGGTGCTTGTGTCATATCAATTAACTTTTTACTTTGGTACCAAGGCGGGTTACCTCCACCTGTGCACTCACCTGGGCGTGTCTGGCCCGGAGTTTGTTCAGAATGTTAGTGGCGTCGAAGCCAGCGTTGTCACACAGCTGTCGGGGAATGATCTCCAGCGCCTTGGCGTACGCGCCTATGAGCAGCTGCTGCTTTCCAGGGATGGTTCTAGAATAGTCCCGTAGGTACTTGGACAATTCCATTTCTATAGCGCCACCTCCTGCCACGATGGAGTCATTCTGCAGGCGGAAAGTTACAAAGTTCAGTTTGACAACACTGCATGTTTAAATTCTCTTGATCCGCAAAAGGCACATCCAGACGTTGATAAATCATGAGGTTTTTTTTATTTAGATTTTTATTTACACAGCCGTTCCACAGGCATTACAGACGGCGCTTACCGTACCTTTATGGCTCTGCGGACGATCATGATGGCATCATGCAGTGACCTCTCCGTCTCCTCCATGAACTGCTCAGCCCCGCCCCTCAGGATGATGGTGCAGGTCTTGGCCTTCGGGCAGCCTTTGAAGAAGTTGTACCTGAAGAGGTGGTTATACATGCAGATGTAGTACTCAAATCTACTGTTGACAAGTTTTCAAGTTTCAAAGTTTTATTTGTCACATACAAGGTACAACCTGCAGTGAAATGCAATTTGACTGACAAGTCCACAAGTAAAACTTCCATTTAGGTGGGCACCAAGAACTCTAGGTTCTCATATCGTCTAACCGTAGGGTCATGGATCTTCCAGCATGGAGTGCAGCGATTAGCTTACCTTTCTCCTCCAACCTGCACTTCCTCAAAGATCTCACACTGACCCAGTACATCATCAGTGAGGGAGCCAACACTGGTCTGGATGGAACCACCACAGGCCTGAAACAGACATTGCACACACAACATAGTTCCACAGATGCCGTTAGTAAAATGCTGCCTAAACATACATATCTGTACACGAAAGCACATTTTTCAACCACATGATTATTGTTACTACAAATAAGTAGGGGCTACATGTACACAACAGTCCTGGGGTCATTAGTTCCACCTTGGTGCAAAAGCCATGTGTGATTGGAAGAGGAGCAGGATGATCCTCAATACCATCATAGTTCTCTTGAGATCCTCCTCCTGAACTCGGCCGGCGCAGAACAGATCTCTGTCGGCAAAATACTGCGTGGCCACATCTCCGATGGGCAGTTTGGACAACACCACCTTGGCCCCAGACTTGTAGATCTTCTCCAGCTTATCGTACAGAATGTTCCACTCTGCATCCACAATGGCCTGGTAGTCCTGGAAGACAGATCACACATGAGAAGTGTGGAAAAAGTGCATTATTTTTAACTACCACGATGAGAAAACTCAGTGTGCCACATTTCAGGTGGCTGATAATACTGCTTCTGGCCTGATTTGTTTGAGCAGCAAAGAGTTGATTACAAAGCACCAGCTTCAGCTGGGTGGTGGCTTTTGTATAATTTTTTCCCTTGAATGCAATTCTGCTCTAATCAAGCTTGAAATCAGGGCACAACTTTGATGCATTCGCTCAGAAACATGACTACGGTCATAATAGTGTGATATTGGCATATTTTCCTATATAATAATAATAAAAAAAGATTAAATGGAGAGAAAATATTGGAATCGGCAAGATGTAGACAAACAGGAAACACTGAGCATGGTGGAACAGTCTACTGGAGCGGGTGGACACAGTGAGGCTGACCTCCACATTGTTGACACGAACTTCAGCGTTGTCCTTCTCCGCCTTCAGCTCCAGCTCGATGTTGAGGAGTGCGATCTTTGGCTTCTCATAACGTTTGGGTTGCATCTCAAAGCCGGCGTACGAGAAGGTCTTCTTAAAGGCCACCCCAGCCACCAGCTGGGAGTCCTGCAGAAAAACGACAGGAAGGAAGGAAAGTGGTCAACTACTGAAGGCTCTGATCAGAATAAACTACAGATTAAAGAATCAAGTCACATTTTTGGATCATCATCATCATCATCAATGAATTGGGACAAATCCAAAAGCTCCTGTGCATAAATGTACTCCAGCCATCCTTTCACCTGTCTTTGCAGTTTTACTTCCTGCCTATAGCATGGGAATGTATAGTACAAAACATTTGACACAGACTGGTACTTTTATGTGTGCACTTGTGTATTTAAAGGGAAAAGATGCACGATCATGCATGTAGGTATAAAGATGCATATTTGACAACTGCTTAATTCCATTCCATTATTCAGTGTTTTCACTGCAAAGGTCCTCAGTCTCTTCACTGACCCAAGCATTCACCATCACTCAAACATAAATCCATTAGCGAAACATGCATCCACATATTTTCAAACATGTATACAGAAACAGCCACGTAACAGGACTCCATGCCCTCACCTCTAGAGCACCACCCTGCACTTTCTTTATGCCAATCATCTTGAGAAGCAGCAGATCATCCAGCATCATCACTGCATCCACCACCATCTTGGAGAAGAAGTCCTTCTGGCCTGCAATCAGCTTTGAGTTCAGTGCAGTGGCAGCACACTTCTCCAGAAGCTGCCGTTGCTCCCTGACGCAGGGATAGAGAGAGAGAGCGTTATGGATAAGGCAGACACCCACCCACCCTTAACATGTTAAGCTTAGCGAGAACTTCAGAAAACATCGGCCTTAGATGAAAAATAGCTTTGTTGAAAGAAATGAGCACTTGCATTAAAGAGCTTCAAATCCAGCATTTCTCTTCAGCTAAACGGCTCATCTAAAAGTGGTCAGGCATCAGACTCACTGCTTGTTGTCCTTTTTGATGGTGACGGCGATCTCTTTGATCTTTTTCACGGCGAGCTGAGTGGCGGTGCGGAAGGCTCGGATGATGGTCTGAGGGTGGAGCCCCTCCTCCACATAGGGCTTCAGCTGCTTCAGAAACTCAGCTGCGAGCAGCGTTACGGAGGTGGTGCCATCGCCAACCTGGACACGAGCAAAGCCATCAGCTCAACCATCTCAGATTCATACTGCAGCTTTCATATTGAAGTAAAAGCATAAATAACTATAAACATCCATCAAACACCAACACTCATCACGATTCTGGACAAATAACTTGTAAACAAGTGACTTGTAATAGTAATTTTAGTGCAACTTCAGTCCTGTGCATGCATAAATAAATTCTAAAAGGCTTAGTAATTGTCTTATTCATTGATGCACAAATCCCAGTAACTTAAATTTAAATATAAACCCATCAATTTTTTCCAGACTGTGCTATAAAAGTGATTTGCACCTGTGACATGGTGTGTACCAATTAAACAATACAAAACATGTCAAACAAACCAAAAGGGTTAAATATGGTTACTTACAAAAAATGACTTGCTGTCTGGACATTAAGAGCGAAACAATATTGTGGTACCTTGAACAGGAACTGAACGAGGCGTCTTTAATATCCCCACTCTCAAAACGTAAATCCTTGATTTAAAGAGAGAAAGCCTCTCACCTCGGCATCCTGGGACCTGGCGATGTCCACCAGTGTTTTGGCTGCAGGGTGAACCACGTCGAGCAGCTTCAGGATGGTGGCGCCATCATTAGAGATGGTGGCTTTGCCTGCAAGCAGGGACACATGCATACAACTTAAGCACCGCTCTTAACGCCACTAGCGCCTGTTTTCAGACGCTTCCTTAGCGCTGTATTACGCTCACCTCTGTTGTCCACGATGAGCTTGTCCATGCCGCGGGGGCCCAGAGTGGTCCGCACCGCCTCAGAAATGACCTGACAGGCATTTATGTTGCTGATGAGCTGAGGGATGCCCTGCGAGGTATCCGTACCCTCCTTCAGCAGTATTACCGGTGTGGGCTGGCGGGTACAGCACACAACAAATTAGCATACATCAATAAACAATTTTATTCACCACTGATAAAAAAGGAGGAATATTTTATGAATATATGAATAAAATCAACAGTGCCAGCTACCAAGTGACAACATGGTGTAATATATGTCTACTTAGAAATAGTTAAACGGTGATAAAAAGCTAGCTGCATGGTCGCAGAGGTAGTTAACCAATGTAAACGAATACAAAGACCCTGTTAGCTAGCTATCCTTACCTAATGATTACATTGAGGCGTGAATTTACAATTTACATGGTGGAATGTAAATTGCAAAGTACCACTGGTCAGCTCGGTCAATAATAAATTTCTACTAAAAATATACGAGTAACCAATTGCCAAAGATGTTTAAATAAAACTAGCTAAGCCAGTGCCTTAGGTTAGCTCGCTACCTAACATGCTAGCCTTCATCTCTATAATTTCGCTACCCGCTATTCACTTTCTTAGCTAGATTAGCTTAGCTTGCTAGCTACGTAACGAATAGGTGGGGTTTTCAACTGTCTTGGCATCAAGCTACACATAATTTTAAAGACGTATGTTAGCAACACGGAGGATATAACACAGACACCCTATATCACTAGCGAGAAAACTACAAAAGGCGAAGAACCAGACTTACAATATATCCAACGCAGACACTCAAAAGCAGCACTGCCTTACAATCCAGACAGCTAGCTAGCTAGCTAGCAATATTTTAACAATAGCAGCTACATAAATAAATATACGCCTGAACGAGGAAAATATAATTGCATGAAAATAACAATCAATGTCTTTTCTGAGAAGAGTTATGTAAATATGCTTTCGGGGGCATTCTGATGACAGATGGAGTTGGATGTACATGTACAATACACATGATAAGGTACTTACCATCATCTTTGCAAGTCTAGAGGAAGACCGGTGCCGGGTGACGTTCCCACAATGCACTTGGAACTCTCTAGAACGTCGGTCGCAAGGTCCACTTTGATTAACCTGTTCTTCTCTCAGCGTACGCCAGAGGGCGCACTATGAACATACAATAGCCAAAGAATTATTTTTTTGTATATGTATATTTGTGTATATCATTTTTTTTCCAAGTGAAAAAGAGTCTGAACATCGTTGGGTGCCTGTGCCTAGTCATCTGCGCTTTTGCTCAGATGTTTTCCTTCAACAAAGCTTGGATTTATATCCAATCTTCTTGTAATAGGAAAGGTTATCGGTAGGTCTACGTCAGTTCGTAAAAATTGAACTCCAACTTTCATGCAGCTTCTAACAGTTTGCATTAACTTCACTGTTCACCTGCGCGTCTCACATAAGCAGCCTCCAGTGAATACACACGTTAACTACTAAGTTCTAATAACTTATCAGAACTCTAGTGTGATTTGTGAGACGCATTTTTGAAAACTTTTTCTGCATAGGATGCGCTTAAAAACCGTTACTTCTATTGTTTTAGCCTTGTATCTTTCTTTAAACTGTACTTTACACTTACAATGCATCTCTCCTTTTCAGTCAATCTACGGCTGCATTTAGAGATTATATAGGTTAACAGCCTACTAGTAGCTATATATGAAAAAGTAATATTGGATGTACAAATGTACGCATCTATCTTGTGAAGAAATTAAAAAAAAATTGCTCTCCCAGATTAGTCTCTTCCCTAGCAAACAGGAAAGTGAATGTACTTTTTTCTCTCCTCTCTGTAGACCTTAAAGTACAGGCAAACCACATGTTCTTCATGTCCTTCGGTACACGCTCCATGTTCCTCGACAAAACCCCCAGTGAATGTAGGCTATTTCCCTCGTCTTAATTGAAGGCTTCAGTTACTGTGGTTAGTTAATGTAGCTCGGCCAGCAGGGTTAACTTGCTTCCTTCTGATGCGTCTACAGTCTGTGGTTCAGCTCAAACCTTGTGACGTTCACTGCTTTTAGACACGTGCAATTATCAGACATTTATACACATTCGCCGCCTGCCTCGCCCTTCTGGAGGGTAGCCTTTAACGCAGATATTTCTGGATACAGTGGCAGACGACCCACCTACTGCTGGATCCATGCCTGCTGTAGCGATGAAGTCTGACCTGTTATGGGGCTGGCTCTTGGAAAGCGGCTGAACCTCTTAGGGTTGAGCAGATGTTAAACAGGTCTTCCTAGTGTTTCAAGAGGTCTGTGACTGTAGAAGTAAATATGCATTATTTTGATCAAAACATATCCAGAACATTTGTAGCCTAGAAGTAATGGGAAAGCAGTTGAAACTGAGACCTTTTTATAATAAGACTTTAACTCTTAAACTCATCTTATTATTGAAGTTGTTAAATGTAAGGTATATCATCTGGTAACTATTCAGAATTATAAGTATCTGCACTGACACCTATATGAAAGCTAGTTACAAGACTGGACCCACCGGCGTGTCCTTGGGGAACAAGGGGTTTGAGGAACATATTTATTACTTTAATCAAAAGCACTTTTTCATTCGGTTAGCTGTTAAGTCTCAAATTAATGCTTAAACTTTCAAATTTCAAATTGTTCCTCCCAGAGAGTTCAACCATGCTCTTATAAAGATTACGGGGGCATTCAAATCTGTCCTCTATGTCTCTCTCTCTCTCTCTCTCTCTCTCTCTCTCTCTCTCTCTCTTACACACACACTATGTCATTAAGTTCTTCCGTCTTTCCTCTCCCCCTCCCTCAGGATGGCCTTTAATGTTCTAATGGTGTTTTCTAGGCTCACGCGTCCCACATGTGATGGAACATATGGAGGAGTCACAGCCCAGCACGGCTGAATGGGAGAGCCGAGCGACTTACTGACTACTACACTTTTACACATTATGGAAACAGTTTATATTTAATGGCAGCTTTAGCCACCCAATTCGAACAGAAGTTATCCTGCAAGGCTGTGAAGTCACAGCACACTGAATCCAGAATGGAGAAATAGCATTGGGAACACTTACTTACACATTTTTAGATCAAACAAGATTAACTTGGTGCAGATTAGAAGTCGAATTCAGGATCATGTGACCTTTGTACCAGCAGATGTGGTGTGGACAGTAATGTGTGCTGTGTTTGGTGTTATACAGCATTAAGATGATGAGATGGAACTGATACTTTACACTTTATTGAAAACTGCCATGCCCTCTGCTACACCCTTCACTCCTCTCCACCCATCAGACTGCACGGTCTAATAACCATCAGACCGCCCTCTCATCACACACACAGCAACTACAGGACATAACCCAAGACATTCTTCAAATCCAGCTCACAATACTTCTGTGCAAAGTCTCTCGAGTCCCTGTTATCAAAGCCTTGTATCTTTCTATGCCTTTTGTCCTTTTTTGATCCCACCATTTTGCCCGTGTTATGCCTGTCTGCCGGTTGTTGCTGTTTTTTGACGTTCATCTTTTCGCCTGGCCTCATCTGATTTGCTACTGTTTGACATTGGAATATCTCACCATTTTCCCACCTGTCGTCTTTTTCTGGACATTCAAGAAAATCTGTGTTTTTATTGTGCAAGCGTCGTCTCACATACCAGAAATGAACCAACTGTGAATAACTGGAAATGTAAAGTAAAATAAATAGTGTTTTCAGGAAGGGTGTCTATGTGACAGTATTTGTAATATACAGTCCATTGATCTTAGGCAAATGCCCAGTATCCATAAGTGGGACACAATCAACTCTCAGGGTGCCTTCATTAATGTGATTGTAATGGTGTTGGCAAAGTCATCGATCCCAACGACTGGGATCACACTTCACAATTAATCCACATCTTCTTCAATACTCTTGCAATAAGGAGAGCTTTACTCCTGTTTTTGAGATCAGTTCTTCCCGTGTGTGTGTGTGTGTGTGTGTGTGTGTGAGTGAGTGAGTGAGTGAAAGGTTGCATGACTACGTATGGACACATACATTGATAATGTATTAAGCTTATCTATCAATAAGACAGCAATGTGATCAGGGATATCAATAACTGTAGCTATGGCATAAAAATGTACAGCTCATGTTGATAAATGAATACCACTCTCCAGCTGTTAAGATCGTGCCTGAAATAGAAGTGTTTTAAACAACTGTCGTCACGACAACCTACTTTTACATTCGTCCTTAATCACATCTGCCAACTGATTGCTTTCATTATGCAAGTTTGTATTGTCCAGACCAACAGTTAAAAGAGAGCGAACTCCATATAACTTCATTATGAAGATGAACGACTGATTTAGGCTAATAGCTTTGACAGTATGTTGAACTGACGTATTACAGACCCACGTTTCCCGCCGTCATCCAAAGCTGCAGGTTGTTAGTTTATGCCACTTGTCAGCATAAAAAACATATGTTTCCCAGCAGGATGGTTTCGAGCTCCACCGGGCAGGCTAACTACAAGTCAAACTAGATTGTAAGCTGCTCGCTTCTCGACGTGTCAGGAAATTAGTTCAACTGCTATAGCCGAATAACTTGTTCTGTATCGACTTGCTCCTTCAGTCCCGGTTCTTTCTCTCGCACTACACCTACATCCACCCCACCCTCAACACCGGGCAAACTAATACGGCTCGAGCTCAGCGCTGGACTGTGCGTTCACTCACTCACTCACACAGCAACTAACAGCTGTGGCTGATGCCTTGTTCTCTCACAGTGTCAGCATCGGCTATCTTTTATTTTCACGCTTTAAACATTAGGCTACTTGTATAACTGGTATGTTAAGGAATTTGCGTTCGTATAAGTAGCATCGTTTTAGGAGATTATTATCGGCTAAGGACTGAAGCGTTCACTGAGCAACTATCGATTAACCATTCGAAACAGTTTACGAGGAGAGATTCGCTTCACCGCCGGCGGCAGCTGAAAGACATGGACCTAAATATTCAGTTTTAGAATAGACTGTGAATTGAATCGAGTCACCCGAGTGGCATCGATTCTGAAGAGGAGGCGGTCATTTGCACCTGCTCAAATCCGAGTCGGGATACGTGAACGCTGAGGATCACGTAAAGAGGGGGCATTCCTTCAGAACTGACCAGTTCAGGACATCTAGAATCCTCGTCGTTGACAAATGCAATTTCAATTGGTATTCTACTTTTCGTTATTATAGCTTGTGAAGAAGACAGGTGAAATACCCGTCGACCCCGAAGACGGTCTAAGAGGAGGTCATTCAGTTCTTGACCCGTTTTACCCGGTAGGTCAACTGAACCAAGAGCATGTATAATTTCCAGATTAAACATAGTCACTTAGTCACTCACTTAGACTACGAACTAACGTGTCGTGACCGAAGGAGCAGTTCGAGTAAATCACCGTGTAGCCCTTCAATGCAACAAGAGGAGAGGGTTATTGTTTCAAGTACTTTAGGGGCAGATATCCTTTATTATATGATTAGTAAAGTATGCAGACCAAATTTGTATTTGTATGTTGTAGATATGGTCATCACAAAGATTACGAAAGCTACAGATGCCCTGTTTTCATTCATTCATGAAAAATATACTGTGATGTTTACAAGGCTGCAGATAAATAGGCAATAGCCCGTGGGTGATTGGGGGCTGTCTCATGAATCGTAGATTAATTGCATTACTCTTTAGACTTAGTCTACAACCTGTCTGAAGTTACAAGGATCGTATGAAATACCCCCACAAGGTGTGGGGAAATAGTCGCTCTCATTCTTTCTGGGCTTTTAATGGAACTAATTAGTTTATTTGTGTGCGTGTATGTGTGTGTTGCAGTGTGTCGGTGGAATACGAGAAAAGTAACGTACTTCTTCTTTGCTTTCTCGAACTTACTAAAGCTGTTTTATAACCACGAGACCTCTGTCGCAAATCTAGTAAAGGGAAAACCATCGTTTCGCTAAGCACGGTACAGCGTTCAGCCGACAACTGCAGACATTGACCGACAGAGACGCTGCGCCATTGTGACCACCTGTTTACAATGGACCAGAACCATAAAACCTACGTTTTCTGTCCGGTGATTTTATCGAACATAGTCAAGAAATACCACATACAGTGCAGTCCTTAAGTACTTCTGTATCGACTGTTCTTATTGTTCTGGCTCGATATCGCACCACACAGTAAGGCTAAAAGTGGAGAGCGTGAACTTTAATTACAGGGTGTTTACTTCTATATTGGGGGAAGAAGAAACACAGCCTCCTTTATGCATAGTCCTGTTTCAAGGGACCGTAAGTAATTGGCCATTTGTTCTTTGGCCAAGTATGTCAATTAATCATGAGAGCTAAAGGAAGGCATTTAAAATACCTCTAAACGTACCATGCATGGTTTGTAAAATTCTGTGGCGTGTGCATAGAACTGGCGCACGTTTCTTTACTGATGGGGTGACTGTCAACAGCAGCAGTAGGACTGAGGACTGAGAGTGTAATCAAACATCTCAACTGTTCAAATCCACCAAACATGCCTTAGAGCCCACTGGGTAGCATTTCATCCTGCAACTCGGCCATTACCTGAAACATACTGAAATGAAATGGAGTTTTCCAGGAAGAAAAAAATAGAATGTTTTTGCTGGCCCAGCCAGCCGCCTGGTCTGAACTCTATTGACAATGTGGTTCACATTCTGTGTGTAGAAGTTAAAAATGAAAAAGCCCCTGAAACAACCTGGATCTGAGGCTTCATTACAGGCCTGGCAGACTAACCCTACAGCTCATATTTCAGGCAATTATCAACCATTTTGAAGTTTATGGTTATAGTTAGTAATAGCACTTGTTTAGGGTTTATGTTGTCATTTGTGACAGCTGGCTTGACAGATTCACATGTCATAGTGATGAGGATGTGAAATCGACGTCAGACACCAACTTAACCTCCATCAGTACCTTTCTGCTTTTCTACATTCCTTTATCACCCTCCAGCCCTTACTGTGATCCTATCTCACAACCCACCACTTTCAGTTTCAGTAATCTGTTAAAACCAATCAGAGCATGATGGCTGCAAAAGTGCACTACTGGTTTGTGTAGTGATACAGGTGTGGTGGAACGTGTGTGGTGGTGTGGGTGTGGTAAAGTGTTGTGTGGTGGTGTGGGTGTGGTGGAGCGTGTGTGGTGGAGCGTGTGTAGTGGTGCACGTATGGTAATGCACATGTGGTGGAGATGCATGTTTGGTGTTGCGTGTGCAAGGGTTAGCAGGCCTGCAGTTGCTCAAGCATGTCCACTTCTAATGAGTAGGTTATAGAAGGATCAGAGAAAGACAGAATGCACACGCACTGGGGAGGAGTGATATCCCATTTCCTGTCTTGCTCTCTCTGTCCCTTGCTTTCCCTCTATTGCTGTATCTCTCTCTTTCTCTTTCTCTTTCTCTCCCTTTGTTGATCTTTCTGGTTCCTTGTTTTTTCTCTGTTTCTCTCTCTCTCTCTCTCTCTCTCTCTCTCTCTCTCTCTCTCTCTCTCTCTCTCTCTCTCTCTCTTACTCTCTCTCCTCACCTCCTCTTCAGTATCCATATGAGACACTGTTTCGTAGCCAGCACTACTCTCTCTTAGATAATGGATGTCGAGAGTTCCTCTTCCTGTCAGACTTCTTCATGGTGGCAGGAAATTCTGCGCTGGACCTGTTCAACAGCGTAATGGGCAAAACCCTCGGCATGTTCCTGGTGCGGTTCTTCATCTGACATCACACTGCTTTTACTGACCAGCAGGTGGCACCGTTTAACTAAAAACAAATAGATAAAATAGAGTTAATCTAAATGTAGAGATAATTCATATACAGTCGTATGTTGTGTGTGTTTATGCCTACACACACATATATATATGTATGTATGTACATGTATGTATGTGTGTATGTATATGTGTCTATGTATGTGTGTGTGTGAGAGAGTGTGTTTGTGTGTGTGTGTGTGTGTATCCACACAGACACTATTTCTTACATTACTTACTAAAATTGCAACCCCCAAAAACCAGACCGGATTTCTTCAGCATAATGACTGTACTGTTGTCTCCTCGTTTTTCTGTAGATCAAATGTCAATATGCTGAATTCTCCTCTGCCATCATCAGTATAAATCGGACGTTTCCCAATGAAAGGACGAATACATATTACACATATACATTATATCTATACATTATATCTATACATATGTCTGCCCAACAGAAAAACATGTCCACCTATGTGACTGACTGCTACGACAGCATTGCTGTGTTTCTTTGCATCCATATTATCCTCCGCTTCAAAGCCATCACAGCAAAGAGGAGCATCCCTGCTCTGGACAAGTGAGACACACACAGACTTGCAGTCATTCCTGTATGCTTCATTCATCCATGTCCTCTTCTAAAAAAAAAAAAACCATCATCTCAACCCCAAAACGTTTTGTAACATTTGTTCTCTTTTCCTGATTTTGTTACTCTTGCTTACTCTTAGATTCTGCTTCTTTTAGACAGCAGTACTGCTTTTTACACTGTGTGTGTGTGTGTGTGTGTGTGTGTGTGTGTGTGTGTGTGTGTGTGTGTGTGTGTGTGTATAGGTACTGGGAGGCAGTGTTGGAGATGTTGTGGCCAAGGTTTGAGCTCATTCTAGAAATGAATATCCAGAGCATCCGTAACACAGACCCTCAAAAACTGGGAGTGCTGGACACAAGACCACACTATGTATGAACACACCCACCCTTAAAAATAGGAGCACTGGGCATAAGGAGACTCTCTCTCTCTCTCTCTCTATATATATATATATATAGGAGATATATATATCTTTCTCTTACATCATTTACACAGAGACAAACCATCTGAAATTAACACTGGGTTACCACACAGATACTATTTCTTACATTGCCCACTAAAATTGCAAATCCCCCAAAACCAGACCGGATACCCACAAAAATTGCATCAGATAACAATCTGCATCATGATGACTGTACTGTTATGTGATTGTTTTTCTGTAGATGACATACTGTACTGTTACGTGATTGTTTTTCTGTAGATGACATACTGTACTGTTACGTGATTGTTTTTCTGTAGATGACATACTGTACTGTTACGTGATTGTTTTTCTGTAGATTACACGTCGATATGCTGAATTCTCCTCTGCCATCGTCAGTATAAATCAGACATTTCCCAACGAAAGGACCAATGCACTGCTGGGGCAATTACAGGTATGTGGCGATACTCACCCCTCTGTTCTACTCATCCCTCTGTTCCACTCACCCCTCTACTACAGTTGGTGGTTGCAGTTAGTGGTTAGCAAGGTTGGCTCTCAGAATGTGGGTCCTGGGTTTGGGTTGCTATGTGGGTGAAGGTTCTGTGTTGTGGGTGTGGCTTTCCTCCGGGGTGTCTGGTTTCCACTCACAGTCCCGTAACAGGAAATGGTGTGAGCGCACATGTGTGTGTGTGTGTCCTGGTGTGAGTGTGTGAATGACTGTGCGTCTGCATGTCTAGTATTGACTACCCTGGTAAAATAATTTCTAGAACAGTTCTGGGTTGGTGCAAAAGGACTATCAGTAACTAACCCAACTGTTATCCTAACCCTCTATTTGATGCTAGGTAACCACTAAACCATACTATACACTCAGTAGCTAACCGTTCTATTATACTAACCCCCACCTCCGTACACTCTAACTAATCCCAGTGTTCTTCTAAATTATACTGTACTCTCAGTAACAAACTGTTCTATTATACTAACACATTACTCTGCACTTAGCAGCTAATCACTCCATAGTACTGAAAGAGGGCTGTTTATTCAATACTGTTTACCTTGTTTAGCAGGAACCCTCAACTCTCACCACATCCATACATACTGATGTACTCACTGTTGTCAGAGGCTGCTTTGTTGGACGTTAGATTGTGCCATGAACCCTAACAGGAAGAGAGAAGGGTTGCACATGCTACACATACAGTGCTGCGCTATTGTGTGTACATGTGCATTTTGTGTATGTGTTGGCAGGTGGTCCTTTGTTTGTCTTTTTCTTGTTTTGTTTTTGTGTTTGTGTTCGGGGTGGATGGGCGCACCCTATATTGTGTGTGTGTGTGTGTGTGTGTGTGTGTGTGTGTGTGTACACACAGATTGAGGTAGAGAACTTCGTGCTGAGGATGGCTGCTGAATTTCCCTCCAGACGAGATCAACTCATCTTCCTCATCAACAACTATGATATGATGCTTGGTGTTCTTATGGTAGGACGGACATACACACACACACACACACACACACACACACACACACAAACAAATATCTAACCCTAATTTTTAAACACTGCTTCCGATCACTGTCTACTCTACTGGGGCCGCACACTCCTACCTTGTTGGTCCATCTTGTACATGGACGAACTATCAAAGACGATAGCTCATCCATCGCTGCCCAGTTTGTGTTGATCATCCGGTAGTCCTTCATCAGTGGTTACATGATGCTGCCCACAGCTCACTATTGGCTGGATGACCAGCAGGAACATTGAGGTGTATAAAAACTTCAGCACCAATGCTGTAACTGATCCACCAGCACAACATCAGTGTCATTGCAGTGCTGAGAATGATCCACCATCCAAGTAACACCTACTCTGTTGAAGTCTGGGTGGCGGAGGGGAGGGCACATCCTGTCCACTGAAAACAGGGTGAAAGAGGGTTCAAGTGTGCAGAACAGACATAGATTACAGTCTGTAATCATAGAACTACAAAGTCTATATGGCAAGTGGAGGTGCTAAAATGGACAGGCAGTATAGATGCAGGAAGGTGTTCCTAATGAAGTGTCCTAGGCGTCTTTCTGTAATGTTTGTTTGTTTGAACAAACACTAGTATGCGATGTGTGTGTATAATCTTATATGTCATCTGTGGTGTAGGAAAGAGCAGCTGATGACAGTAAAGAGGTGGAAGGATTCCAGCAGCTCCTCCTGGCCAGAACACAGGTAAGGACACATGAGGAATTTTGGGAAATAGAGTTCCAAAGACCACCTAGCAATGGAATTAAAAGCACATGGGAACAGAGATGTTTTCAAGGTTTGGGCACCTCTGAGATCTCACTGGAGTCCAACCAGGAGTAACGTAGTAGCTGAATCCATCTGCACCGCGTTGTGTTTGAAATATCGGCAGTAATACGTGAACACTTCCTGTGGATCTAAGAAACTTCAGCTTCTGGTGTTCTCAAATATCAGAGCTATTTAGATCCTCTGCCATTTAATGGTTTACACACACGTAGGCGCACTTTGAGTCCAGTACTTTGGCTAATGAGAAACTGTTGGAAGGACTTGGGAATCGGTGTCATCTGCTCGCTGTCCTGGTTAGCAAGTCGCTCACCCGAAGCTGTCGAACGTTTCTATGTAAAGGTGGCTGCAGGTCATCATCTGCTGAGAACAAGTAAAGACGCGTATTCAAAATCTTCTCTATCTTCTCTATTCAAAATCTTTAGATGTGGCTGCATTATTGAGATGATGGAAAGCTAAACACTGAATTTAGATCTGGATTCCTGATAAGACAATGTTTAATGATTCACTGGAGTTTACCTAATATTTAGTCCCTGTGTGTGTGTGTCAGGAGTTTATAGAGGAGATCCTTGCCCCTCCGTTCGGAGGGATGATCACATTTGTGAAGGAGAGCGAGGCGCTGATGGAGAAAGGGCAGCTTGACAAGCTGCGGAATGATGAGGGTAAGAGAGGTACTGAGGGTTCTGTTGACCTGACATGACCTGATCTTCCACTAGCTATTCACATGTTTTTTTGTATGGACTGGTTTGGGGAGATTTTTGCATGGGGCAGATTATTTGGTAGTTTTTTATGGTCAGCTAAAAGTCCCAAGAGCTGAATCATAACAATCAAGAATCTGAGATTATTTCACTTTCTTTTTCACTCTCTTCTCTCATATTTTATGAAGAATCACCCACATTTTTTATCTACTGAATTTACCATGAGTTGAGTTGTAAATGTACACTTGTAAGTGTAACACAGGCGATGGTGTGTACCAATTTAACCCAAGACAATTTCATCAACACTGGCAAAACCACCTCACACCTG
>JAOYMR010000016.1:6914036-6926364 GCA_025802075.1 Tenebrosternarchus preto | reverse complement strand
CCCCCCCCCCCCCCCCCCCCCCCCCCCCCCCCCCCCCCCCCCCCCCCCCCCCCCCCCCCCCCCCCCCCCCAAAGGTGAAAGGGCACAAGGTGAAAAAAAGATCAGGCACAAGCAGGAATAAGAGAGGATGATGGATGAATCCAGGCAGGCTGTGATCCAGAGGAAAGGATGAGCAATGAAAAGATATTTGTACAGGAGCACAGGAGATGAAGGCCTAGAGGAGGAGCTGGATGGAGAATGCTGAACATGGAGAGAGAGAGAGAGTGTGTGTGCTGAGATACGGAAAGGAGATTAAGGGACCGCAGGAGGTGAGACGAAGAGGAGGAAGGAGGATGAATGCAGGTTTATGCTGGCGGTGCCTTGTCCAGGTCAGAGTCACCGTCTGGTCTGTAAATTCTATCCGCTTTGGTCCTGCAATAACTGCAGAACTGTTGAGTTTTTCTCCTACTATCTCACACCTCCTGACAGCTCTGCAGATGAGAGAAGATCAAAGAGGGAGTCAGGGACACGAACAGCCTCCAGAGGCAGTAGCACAGCAGTTAGGAAGGTTTAAGTAGGGTTACGTTTAGGCTCTGGAATTGTATTCTAAGAGTGAAGGAGCAGTCAGAGAGAGAGAGGGACAGAGAGAGAAAAACAGGGAGACAAACAAAGAGTAAAAGAGAGAAACGGAGTGAGAGAGAGAGATGATGTTAACAGAAGACTCCAGCCATCTGCCTCCCCAAAGTGTATGTTTGATTTGACAGTGATAGACCATGGCACTCAAACTCCGTCTCAGCTGTTTGAGGGTTGAAGACCCCATGGGATGCCACTTTGCAGCTCTCTGTGAGTGTGTGTATGTGTGTGTGTGTGTTTCACAAGATACAAACAGACCGGCTCTCTTCTGCTTACTACTCTGCATGTGTAAGACTGATTCCACCCCACTGTGGAACCACATATGGGCATGTCACCACTGAGCTGTGGGATTATTCACACCATTGACTGAGAGTGATGATAACCTGGCAGTCCCCTCCCCACAGCACTCCCCAGGCCCTTACATCCCTCCTTACACCCCGCCCCATGCCCCACCCCAGGCCCCTCCCCTTGCCAGGAACAACTACAGTCATCCAGTTATGTCATGTCTCTTTATGATTCTGACCAAGAATTAAGCAGCTCCTAGCAAACATCTAATAACACCATCAGTGCCTTAAGGATTACAGGTACCACCATAGCACTGCGCTATGCTGTGATGCTCTAATGTAAACTCAAGCAACGTGCACCTGGAGTGGGGCAAGATGTCCCAGCCACAGACACCTGTGTTTTTTTCTGTTAGCGTGTCCGAAACAATCGTGTCTGTGCACCAGTGCCAGTGTGTGAGTGATTGTCAGATTTGAGAATCTCATCTTCAAACGCAAGGCTTAGCGTGATCAAAGGCTGCATTTAGCGCTGGGTGTTGCTATCACATCACCGGCAGCTCCACATGCAGAGGCTCCAATTATAGCTTTCAAAGAGGAAGTTGTTTTCTGTATTTTCTCTCACCCCTCTCTCTCTCACACACTCTCTCTCCCTCTCTCTCTGTCCCTCACTTTGTCTCTCTCTCCTCTCTCTCTCTCACATACTATCTCTTCCTCTCTTTCTTTCTGTCTCCCTGTCTCTCTCTCTTTTCCTTTTCCTAGCACAACCCAGGCTCTAAACAAATGGAAAAAATCAGAGAACCTTCTGTTAGTGTTTTGCACAGAAAGAACATCAGATCTGTTTCTCAGTCTTTGCATGATCAAGCCTTGCTTTCTTGTTTCATCCTGGATTATGTAAACTGTCCATAACTGTCCTTTAACTGTTTATTTGTCCAGGCTTAAAAATGCAGAAACTGCCTTGAAAATGCAGTTTGTGGAAGGCTGGAAGGTAAAAATATTATCTGAGTCAGGCTATATATGACAGTCTTTATTTATGGATGACTTGTGTTGGTACGCAACATTCATTCACTTCTGTTTGTGGTCACCAAGAATGTCCTTCAGTTCAATGGCCACTTTCCCACAAACACATATCAGTGTACAAACGCACTACAGTGTACAAACGCACTACAGTGTACAAACATACAACAGTGTACAAACGCACTACAGTGTACAAACACACAACTGGCCTGTGTTTTATTTCCGTTCGTGATGCATGCAGTTTAAAGACCACATTTCCACTGTCTGCTGTGCTCTGCTTCAGGTACAGTTGTTAATTAGTGGCAAAGCTCTTAAATAATTTTAAGTATTTATCTGTATAGGACATTTTCTTACAGATCGTGACCAACATTGTTTTGGGTTTTCGTAGAGTGTGTATATAAAGAGAGAAAGAGGAAGAGAGGGAGAGAGTGTGAGAGAGATGGAGAGAGAGAAAGTGAAGGAGAGAGAGAGAGAGAGAGAGGATGATTGGTGTATGTGTGTGCGGTTGTGTTTGTGTGAGTCTATAGAGTAGGTCACAGTGCATTTATGTCAAGGAGTGGGTTTGGACTTCTGTTCCAATGAGTAGAACAGAGTGCTGAGTGCAGGGTTTGAGAAGCCATGTCCATTTGAGCAATACCAGGTTAAAAAGGCAATAAAAGAGGTACTTAAACTCAGTGACTGTGCTTTAGTGCCACAGAAAATGTTAGTTTATTACTGCGAGTGTGTGTATATCTGTGTGTGTATGTGTGTGTATGTCTGTGTGTGTATGTCTGTGTGTGTATGTCTGTGTGTGTATGGGTGTCTGAGCGAGGTGTGCTAAAGCTATTCATCATTACAGCTTGCAAATTTAACTGGATCTGAACAATCAAATGCCACGCTGTGCCACAACCAGAAACCTGTGCTGCATTCCTGTCTACAACACTACACAGTCTGTCTACAACACTACACAGTCTGTCTACAACACTACAACACAGTCTGTCTACAACACTACACAGTCTGTCTACAACACTACACAGTCTGTCTACAACACTACACAGTCTGTCTACAACACTACACAGTCTGCTGGGCCTGTAAGAGGTGTTATCAGTTTTGACTGGCAGCCTCTCTATTGGCAAAAACCGGTCTTGCATGTATATTGATTCAACAATGTCATCATGTTTCAATGTGAAATCAATGCACAAATGCTGATGTACGATCCATGTTTGATATTTGATGAAATGCAGTTAGATTTGCCCAATATTATTAACAAATGGTACTTTCAAACTTATGTTATAATTGTGAACTGCTTGATATATGTTTGAAAAGCCTATTTCAAATCAATTTGAATTATTTAAACAAATATCAAGTTGATGCTACATTTGGTGGGGGGGGGGGGTTACATGGCTCACACCACCCATCTTAACACATATGATTAACCCTCTTCCAGACTTTGAAGCTGTCTTCCCCACACTTCAGTGCAATAAGCTGTGTCTGGAGGCTTATAACATGGTTACAAATTGTTTGTGTTTTCATTTAAAATAAAACTTTCTGAGATAAGTGGTAATGCAGTTTGTGGGTTTTTTTGATCGGTTTGCATTAGTTTATAGCTCCGTTATTGGGAAGAGCAGAGCAACTGGTTCAGATAAATCTGAGGTTATTTGACTTGATCTGCAAGTATTTGACCTGAATCAGTTGACTAACACGACCAAGATGCAGACCAGGCAGGAGGCTTGAATTTAGCCCCCAAAACAACCACAAAGGTTGTTAAGAGTAGCTGTCCTGATGGCATGAAAAAATGATGGGGATGGAAATGAGCAAAGCTTTCATAACAGTCATGAGGAAAGTTACCACAGCCAAATCTGTCCCTTGTCTCAACTTTCATAATTTTGCAACTTCTGTTTTAAATTCTGGTGAATTCGCAAGTGTGAGATCTTTCCGAAACAGTGCTGTAGCGGAAGTTGTTTGACACTTTCTATGGCCAATGTAGAAATATATGCTAAGCTAGCAATGCTTACTGAATGCTTTTACTGTTATAATAATTACTGAATAATTACTGAATACTGATAATAGTTACTGAATGGTCTAATTCTTTTACCTACTGAATAAATGCATCAGGGTTAAGCTCTGATATGGCTGTGTGAATGAGCCAGTGTTAAGTTGTTCTAATAAGATTACTGGGTGAATAATTTGGTGTAAAGGTGTCCTGACATGATTACTGAGTAAATGGCTTTCATCTTAAACACCTGTACTTACATGAGTGTTGGGTTAATGATTTGGTGTTATACTGTTCTGCTGTGAATGAGTTGAGCCCTATCCATCTCCTACAACAGCAGGGACATGTTTACTCCAGACGGCCGGGGAGCCTACGGTAACAGTGAGTCATTTACATGACATCTAATACCCTGCCCTTTCCTTCAGAGAGAAGAGCGTGAGTACACGTCCGAGAGAAACTGCTCAAGTGGTCGCTTGAGGGGCACAAGACAGACAAAACCTTTATTTCCCCACTCACACATAAATCAGAGAAAACAGAAAACTGTAAGACTACTGGTCATTTCTTCAAGATCTTGTCAGCTGCCAGTGGTAGAGACCATGGTTAGAATCATGGCTGCAGACAGTGGAAGGGTGTTATACTGGGTTCAACACGTTATGTCAGCCAGAACACCAGCTTGTCAGCCAGAACAGACATGGACATGAGACACATGACACGTCTGATGAGGAGTGGATGTGAGGGGAGGAGATACCAACTGGTGTCGATCTGTGGAGTAATCTAGTAATCTAGATGGCGTTTCTAGGTTAGCATAGTACTGATAGAGTACTGTATGAGCCAAGCTCAGCTCAGGCTGATCTATACTGATGATGACGTCCACGCAGAGACAACACACACAAACTGTTTTTTGTTTTTTTTTAAACCTCTGTGTTGGTTCCTATCTAATGAGGCCTGCTCTCCTTCCAGCCTGCTGTACAGGGAGGGGATCAGCTTGGTGGCCCATCATTCCAAGCAGGAACATACATACTTTGGAGCCCTAATACCTAATTCCTCTACTTACTTCATAGGGGTAAAGCAATTCAAAATCTAGTGTATAGCATCTGATACTGAAATTTGACTTCTGAAATTAAAATCTACATCCCATTTACATTATTATTTTAGCAATTATTTACTCCATTATTTACCGTCCTCTGTGCATCATCACTGTTATTACTAGTGTGTTTAAAAAGGTAGGGGTATTTAATAAGGGAGGGGTCTTCAGTTTACCAAAGGTATTCCAGCTGTCTAACCATGTCAGAGGAGCTCATGAGCTGTTTCAGTTTGAGACTGAATTGTTCTCATGTTTGCTATAAAAATGATCCTACTGGTAAATATTTTAGTTCTTGTTGGTGGCTAGTGCTGTATATGGAAATAGAAACACTGCATGAATACTGTTCCTTTGAGGTTCTGTTGGAGTGCACAATGTCTACAGAGCTGGGTTATCCCTAAAGGAGAGTATGTTCATGTGTTAGCTTTATTCGAAATCCTTCATTCATTTTATCAGCAGCAGACGCTATTCCAAAACCCTTGAAGAAGCTATTTCCTATTAAGATTAGAAGTAAAATTGGTGGAATTTTATCCTGCCTACTTTAGTCGGCTCATCCGCAATATAATTTCCTTTCTCATCACTGGAAAATGATGAAAACTGTAGCAGGCTGGTCATCCTTCTGATTCCTCCTCTCTCTCTAACTACCGCCTCTTTCCCAGTTCTCCTATAACAATACACCTATAATCTTTATATGAGCCTATATCTGTATTAAATCTCTTCCCTCTTTTCCTCTCTTTTACAAAATCTCACTTTGTCAGAGAGAGAGAGGGAGGCACTTTGTGGTCTTGCTAGAGCATTGTAATCAATAGCTGACACTGCCTTAGGGGCTGGCTTGGCTGTCTGGCTCCAGCTAAACCCCTAAGGAACGAGTGGATCACTGATCTCTTATCTGTGTCCAGGGCCGCAGTGTAACAGCTGGGTAATGAGCTAACTATGCTAATGGATAAACCACTTTCAAGATGGTCAATATCTAGTAAACGTTCGAATGTAGTCTGTGAGTTCAAGGAAGCATTTTTGCTATGAAATAGTATGAATGCTTTAGCAGTTATTATACGGTTGAACAGATTTATAGTTATTGTTATAGTCATTCTAGTAAAGATTTGATCCAAATTCAATTGGTGATGTATCATAGTTACACAATACCTACATGTGCACAATGTATATGTCTGACTGTAATGCACAGTTGTTTAGTTTTGCCCTTTGGGTGATTATGTACACTACCTTTCTGTGTGGTATTTTATACGGCTGTAGTGGCAGTTAACAGAAACAATCTTCATCCTTTCTACACAAAAGCTCTGAACATTCTGTTATGTTCCTGAGAATTTGCACTAAAGAGTGGCAAATCATGGCTTGTTGGTTTACCTGTAGTTTCTAATGATAGCTCACAGTTAATGCCTGAATTATCTTGTAAAAGGCCTACTAACACAAACACACACAAACATATGCATACACAAACATACACACACACACACACACACACACACACACACTTCTCCTCTTTTCCTCCTGCTGTGCTGCCACCTGCTTGTTTGTTAATGTTGGGTCATTTGGGCAGCCGCTCTCATTTCCTGTCCAAACCCACTCAGGCTCAGCCACTGCTGAAGGTCACTCAGGCCGAATTCACTTTGGCCACTGTTCTGTGAGCAGCAGGCACCTGGTTTAATAAGGCTGAGTCAGTGCTGCTGAGCCCGAGTCACTGGCCTTGGGTCTGCTCCCCAGTCCAAAAGAGCTAAAAGCAACCACAGGTTATACATAGGTCAACTTGATACTGATCAAAGGAAGAATTTATTGTCTTTCTTTTTTTTTATTTGTGTCTATGATGTCTTTGTTCTCAGTATTTTAGTTTTCACTTTTGTATTGTCACGGTTTTGTTTTCCTTTGAGTTTCCTCAAAACCCTTTTGATCATCACTGAGTCCCTGTGGGTAAAATGTGTTGATAGTGCTTTAAATCTCCCTCCTCCTGTTTTTTATTCTCTGCTCTTTAACATCAATATTTCACTATTTTCTCACTGTTTGTATATTTCTCCTTTCTTTCTCCCCATGTCTCTCATTACTGTGCTTATGTGCTGGTACAGGAGTGCATAGGTAGATCTGCTCTAAATGCTTTCACCCCTTCATGGACTCACTGGTGCAGCCTACTTAGCAAACCACAGGTGCATGAACACAGGTGTATGCACACACACACACACACACACACACACACACACACACACACACACACACACACACAACCCTTCAGTTCTCAGTTAAAGCTCACAGAGTATAGACTTATTAACACCATGAATAAGCACCATTGCACACACTCATTTCATTTTCCACCGCTCTGTGCTCTGCAATGCTATTACAATTAGCACCAAGCATCCCAAGTTAGTGAACATGTACCAACACTGAGCTGAAAACACCACCACCATCATCATTATCCACTAAGTGTGTCATTTGTTCATTGTGAACTATGATATTCTTCTCGTCTAAATGGATCTGACTGTCTGGCTAACAGGAGATGTAGTTGCAGAAGGTGGTGTTATAAATTGCTGCCTGATGGAGAGAGTAGTGTGTCTGTCATCCGCAGTTATAATGTCCAAACCCTATTAAATAAAGGCCTCCACATTGAACATTATGGTTTAGATGTTTTTATACTGAGAACCTGTATTGAGTTTCCCATCAGCTTCACCTCAACCTCAATCGTGTTCCATTGGTTTTGACTTCAGAAGGTTCATGGCCATAGTGATCAGCTCAGGACCAGCTTCATGCCCCCTAACTATTACTATCTCTGCCTTGGATAGTAATTCCTGAACTCTGATGAATACAGGCTGGCAAACATTGTTTTGTTATTATTCATGTGTATTCATTCGGCTTATTCATGACTTGTATGTGAGTTGTTTGTTGCCTGGAGATGTGTTTCAAAAAGCTTCAGTCAAAAGTGCCTTCCATGCACCTGAACATGATTTTAATCACTGTAAAGGAGCACACCTGGACTGGCGCGGGTGCGAAGCTGGCAACACATGGCTCGTGGGCCGGGCTGCGGATACTGGCACGGCTTCACACCTGAAGGTGCACTGGCAGACTTGCTGGAGTGTCGCACGCATCTCAGGACCATACGGCCAACGCAGAGCAGGTGTGGGGGAGGGGCCAGGCCGTATGTGTCAGGGCCCAGCAGGGGAGAGGGGAGGATGCCTGACAGGGTAGAGAGAGCTGGGTCCACAATCAGCCCACAAAGCAGGGGTGACTTCTGGAACCTTCCAAATTGACATGAATGTGGAGGAGAGGAGAATGGATGAAAAGAAAGGGGAAGGGAGGGGAGGGAGGAGAGGAGAGGCTTCAAATTGGCTCACCTTCTGTTATGGCCTCTCTCTCTCTCTCTCTCTTTCTCTCTATCCCTCTCTCCTCTGACCATTTCTTCAAGGTCATTGGCAACACCTCAGTAATTTAACCATTAAAGAAACAGATAAACCAAGACACCACAGACAGCCAAATCCTTCGATTAGCCCCCCCCCCAACACTGTTTCCGTTCTTCCTCTTTATCCAATCTGCATTTTCTCTTCTTTATGATAACATGCTTCCATCAATTCACATTAATGGATTCATTAAGGTTAAACTATCCAATCAGTACAGTCTTGATTAAAATGTTCTTTGTGAGGGAGGAGATGCCTCATTACTGATTACTAAGGACATGTTGGCTAAAAGGCTTGTGGAATCCCTTTTTAATTTGCGCAAGGATAATAAATTTACAATAAAGTACTTCTGCCTAGATCATTCAAAAGAACTCAGATTTTGTTGAGGTTTCTAGTCTAAGTGAAAGGACTAACAATCCCTTAATTAATCTGGACTATGCTGCAGATGTTATGTTTTGGTGCTCATATCAAATTACATACTTAATCCAAGTTCTTTTGGATAACAAGATTCAGGTAAAGCACACTATTAAAAACACATTGAAATTATTGTAACACTTCTTCACGAATATGTCATTTAAAACAAAATTATTTTGTAGCTTTTTGAGAAGTATGTTAAAATCTTCAAAATAATGATGCCAAATATTTTAATAGGAGCAAATGTTTACTTCCAGGCTAACACTTGTTAGTGAATCAATTATAAAAAGGTCCTTCATATAAAATAAGGTTCTGTTTGACTAACCTTGAATTAGTATGGTCTTCTATGTGTTGTTATCGCTACTTCTAGTGCTTTAACTTTGCAACAATGTCAAAGGAGCTTAATGAAGTATTCTGGAGCCCAGTGCCAAAACAAGTCATGGTGAGAAACTGTCGCCGAGTCTCGCTGCTGGCTAATGGACGTACACTGCAGGCCCTCCTGCATATGCTGTTTATTGCATTCTTAATACCAACAAACAACTGTTCAGCTGAAGAAAAGACTTTTTCCACACAATGGTCTAATGTTCGTAAGCCCTTTCTCCTTTTCCGAGGAAACGTGGATTGTTTCGAACTGTAGGTTTCTCTTCATGTTTGAAATCCTTGCAGGCGTTTTTTCCCCATGTCTCTTGCGGGAGAACCTCATTAGGCTCCCATCCCTGCGGGGCCCTTCCTGTCAACAGAAGGACTCTGCTCACTGCCAATTTTCTTTGCAGTTCTTCCATTAAGTCTTTATGCTGACAAGGCCTGACTGTGTGCCTGACCCTTCCTGTCATCATGGCTCTCTAGGCATACGTGGCTTCACTGCAGGCCGGAGAAGAAGGAGCAAGTGACTCTGCCGTTGTTTTGTCTGGCAGATTAGATGTGGATTGTTTCTTTGACTGTGCAAAGCAGAGGGAAAATGACATTAATTTCAAGCCCAGTCTGAAACCGGTTTGCACATGTATCTGATCAATATTCTGTCTTCTAGTGTAAAAAACTAGAAACTTTCAGAGAGCAGAGCCTTTCCCTCCTCTGATTAGTCTCTTGGCAGAGTGTGGGGCCCCAGGCTAGGAAGGGTTGGACCAGGCCAAACTGGGAACGTTGGCCCCAATACCAACCCCACAATCAGGTCGGGCGGAGCAGTGGCCTTGTGTACAGAGCCTGGGTCTCCATTCCTGTACCTGTAGTTAGCCTTGGGCACTGGACAAGGCTTTTTTGCAAGCACACACCCAGTTCCCAGCACAGAGCTACTGACTCTTCTGTTGCTCGCTGGAGGTGCTCTGGAGGTGCTCTGGAGTGCAGCTGTTAGTATCTGCTTTACATCTTTGAGCAGGCTTGAATCCTCCAGCCAGGCAGAAGCTGTGTTTGGAGAGAGGTCACGCGAGATCCTTCAGAGATGCAATCTTTTCCCTTCATTGCTGCAAGCTGTGCACCAAATGTTTTTTTTCCCCAAGAAAGTCAAGTTCAGAAACTATTAGATCTAACATAATAGTCTCCAGATTCCATTAATTATATGGAAAGCATTTTTATGAGAAATGTCTCCTTGTCTTGCGCTACAGTTGTTAATTCCGAACACAGATTCATATGGAGTGGCTGTCAGGGGTCTCTTGTCACAGACTAGATACCCTTAAAATACACCCAAATAATTATGAGCCTTGTTCACTGAGAGAGCCCTGTTCACCACATTACCTCAACCACTAATTCCTGCTTTTTGCACACACTGGTCCCTCACCCATACAGTCTTGGCATCCTCTGGCTATTTATTTGAAGTCAGACCTCTCCTGTGGATCTGGGAGTTTTTGACCCAATCCTGGGAGGGCTCTAAAAATGGCTTAGAGTAGAGAGAGGATCACCCAGGCAGGCTTCTGGCATGAGGAGCAATAGAAGGGAAAGCAAGCGCTCATCCCTCCCTGAACAGGCTGCAACAGCACCAGGTGCTATATTTGGCCACCTTGGCTCTACACAGAATCTGGTAATATAGGTCCCTTTTTCTGGAGGGAGAGGAGGAGGGAGAGGGTGGGGAGGAGGGAGAAGGAAGGGAGAGGAGAACAGAGAGGGAACGTGTCGGCGCTGATTGCGATTTCACAGCGCGCCTGCCCGGGCTGCTGAAAGATGGTGCATTTTGAAAAGGTTGAAAAGGTTTCTGGGGACTTAACAGCATGTTTGCCTCTGTACAAGCGTGGCAGGGGGCAGGAGAGGGAGAGGGCACATGCCTACCAGCACCTGCATGCTTGTGTGTGCGCATGTGTGTGTGAAGATCATGTGCGGTAGAAGTGTGAATGTAATGAAGCCGATTCAGAGAGGGCGTCTCCACAGATGTATGTGAAAAACACAACCATGACTGCCATCACTCAGGATCAAGGACACACACATCTGTGTGACACACCTCACACACACAAGGTATGGGTACGGAGACTCTTGCTGACCTTGATGCACAAAGAGGAATGTCCCTGATTAAAATGTATTGGGGTAATTAATGATCTGATCTCTGCTATGACAAGTGAATTCATGCAGTGGGGGTGAAATGGAAAACAGGGTGGTAGCAGGCAAATGTCATGCTGTGTATTCGAGTTTGTGTGGGTGTGTGTGTGTGTGAGGGAGAGGAAACGCATGCAAGTCTGCACACACATTCACACACATGCATGCAAGCATGCACACACACAAATGCATGAACACAGACACACAGACACACAAATGCATTCTCTCTCTCTCAGACACACATTCTCTCTCTCTCTCTCTCTCTCTCTCACTCTCACTCTCACTCTCACACACTCTGCTCTGGAATATCTTGGCCTCAGTGTCCTCCACAACCCTAGGCTCCACCCTTGCTCTTTTTAACGCTGCTAAATCGTTTATATTGAAGTGTCGTTTTGTTTCCACCCCCTTTTTGGAAGCTAGAGATGATGGTTTGGTACTGATTCAAATCTCATAGTGAGACTGGGATTTTCTCTAAGCTTTATTAAAATTGCTATTCCTTGTCACAGGAGGGAGAATGAATGCTTTTAAGTTGTACTGCACATGGGAGCCCTCTGGTCCAGCTGTCAGTATTGTGTGAAAGTGTGCATTTAAAGCACTATGACTCAGCACATCCCATACATATGAAATACACGTGCATCCTTCTACACAGACATATACAGACACATAGAGCCCCAGCCCACCCACTCACATTATTGTACTGATGTATCATACATCCAGAAAACTATGTTATAGACTGCAAAGGGGAATCTAATCATACCAGTCAGTCAAATTCAATGCAGGGTTTATGTGCAATGCAGGCTTAACCCTTTGGCACAGGAATTTGTCAGTAGGGTACTAGCACATTTATAAATTGCTAATAATTCAAATGCAAATCCTGTACAGCCCTGAAATGTGTGTGTGTGAGTGTGTGTGAGTGTGTGTGATATGTTAGGCTGAAACATCGCTCCATGTGATTAATGAGTACATGGAGAGGAGAGGAGGGGAGAGGAGGGGAGAAGAGAGGAGAGGAGAGGAGAGGAGAGGAGAGCATACGAGTGGAGAGGAG
>JAOYMR010000016.1:6901009-6913044 GCA_025802075.1 Tenebrosternarchus preto | reverse complement strand
AGAGGAGAGGAGAGGAGGGGAAAGGAGGGGAGAAGAGAGGAGGGGAGAGGAGAGGAGGGGAGAAGAGGGGAGAAGAGAGGAGAGGAGAGGAGGGGAGAAGAGAGGAGGGGAGAAGAGAGGAGGGGAGAGGAGAGGAGGGGAGAAGAGAGGAGAGGAGGGGAGAGGAGAGGAGAGGAGGGGAGAGGAGGGGAGAAGAGAGGAGGGGAGAAGAGAGGAGGGGAGAGGAGATGTAGGAGATGGTAGGAGATTCTTGCTGAGAGGGAAAAGTTGATAATGGCTGAGAATGTGCAGAGTGGGGAATGTGCCGATTAGAGAATGAGTAGAGTGGAGAGTGTATGGAGTAGAGAGTATGTGGAGTGAAGAGTGTGTAGAGTGAAGAGTGTCTGGAGTAGAGAGTGTGTGGAGTGAAGAGTGTGTGAAGTGAAGAGTGTGGAGTAGAGAGTGTGTGGAGTGAAAAGTGTATGGAGTAGAGAGTGTGTAGAGTGAAGAGTGTGTGGAGTAGAGAGTGTGTGGAGTGAAAAGTGTATGGAGTCGAGAGTGTGTGGAGTGAAGAGTGTGTGAAGTAGACAGCGTGTGGACTGGCGAGTGCGGGAAGTAGAGAGTGTGGAGTAAACATGGAGTGGAGAGTATATGGAGTAGAGTGGAGAGTATATGGAGTAGAGTGGAGAGTATATGGAGTAGAGTGGAGAGTATATGGATTTGAGTGGCGAGCAGAAAGCATTTTTCAGTATGTGCTCTGATCACTAGCAGCCACACCCACATGGTGTACACAGCACACACATAACGACCTGGTATATTATGCATACATTCTATATCCTGCTTTCCACAAGCTGTAACTGGTTAATATGGTCTGCAGGTCCTCATAGTGCTTCACAGACTCTTGCGTAATGCAAAACTGCAGACTCTTGCTTAATGTGACCTTTACTTGTGTTTGTGTGCCTGTACACACGTACACACGTACTGCCACAACACCAAGTCTTCAGCACATCTTTCAATGCACTTGTTTGAGTGTGTCTGCATCTTTATTCACAAGCAAACCAGAGGTTCATGCTCTGCACTCTGGATTGAGCAGAGTGAAGCTGCCTAATTATTTATATGCAGCTCATGTTGTTATGTTTAAGCCCCCCCCCACATGATCTTCAGATGTGCCCAAACTTCTATCACTCTGGTCTGGGTGATTCTACACTGAGACACATCATTACATCATCTGGAGTAGTGCTTGTGTTCCACAGGACACAGCTAGATTTGAATGTGCATTAGTCTGTCTTAAAGACAGTAATCACAACGTCAACAAAATGCAAATGAGTCATTTCTGGGTGCTCTCCATGGTGCTGGTCCATTTTAAGCATAGTCCCAGCATAGTCCCAGGGCATATGCTGTGTGCCCTCTCCGTGGTGCTGAATTGGCAGCCTCTGCTGGTGGGGGGAAACCTATGATAGCATATCTGCCACATGCAGACACATAAATGCTTTTAGACCTCCACCCTCAAGCTCACAACACATTTACCTAGAGTGGTCGATCACATAACTGGTCTGTGTGTGTGTGTGAGGGAGAAAGAGAGAGAGAGAAAGAGAGAGAGAGAGAAAGAGAGAGAGAGAGAGAGAGAGAGAGAGAGAGAGAGAGAGAGAGAGCAGGATAACATTTAGTGAGGAATTTTTTAGATGAGGCTGTTATTACTTTAAATAGAAATCAATAAATGTGAAAAGGGCAGTGCCAAAGGTACAGGCATGGATTATGCACATGTGTGCAAACATTGTCAGTGTTGTGAAATGTCATGAGTGTGTGGTCTGTCAGAAACACTCACATCTGTGATATTCAGTCCTGAAGAACTGAGAGAGAGGGAGGGAGGGATACGGGGAGAGAGAGGGAGAGGGAAGTGTCAGACAGACAGAGGAAGAGGAGAGGAGAGAAGAGAGGGAGACAGACATTGAAATAAGATGAGAACAAGAGGAGAATGAGAGGGTCAGACAGATGGAGAAGTGGAGAGAGGGACAGAAAGAAAGAGAGAGGGAGATTGAGGATCAGACAGAGTGACAGGAGGAGAGGAGAGAGGGCAGTGGTTTTAGATGTGACTGGCAGGAATGACCTGTGTCTCAGGTTTCAGATTCTTTCCAGGTCAGACTACACATTTACCCACGGTCTGCGTTTTTAAGTACAGTCATGTGTAGGGGAGCCTCTGTGTTATTCTGCCAACAGAAAGTAAGTTGAAAACTAAAAAATGAAATAGAGAAATTCCCAGGATAGTGAGACCAGTGGGAACAGGATTGGATGATGGCAGGAGGAAGATGGGGATGAATCAGAGACTGTGGGGTTTTACAACACTTCAGGTTACTCTCAGCAGGGAGCACTTTAAGGAAAAGCTAGATATGTTCAAATGAAAGAGGAGTTTTCTCTATAAACTATTATTCATAGCTCAGACTCAGCTGATGGTAAAGTGTTGGGAGAATGTGAAGGTTTTCTGTTTACTGCTTCAGCAAGTGAAGCATGACAGTTTACAAAATGCTGAATCTTTTATTAAATGTTTTATAGCTATTTATATGATCTATGCAACAAAACCTGGAGTGTATATGTAAACGTAAAGTACTTGTATGTAAACTCAAAGTACTTACTGTACTAATGTGCGCTGGACACTCATTGACTGATTTGCTGAAATGTTTTTCAAATTGAAAATGCCTGAAATTATATTCAATTTATTTGCTTGTTTGTTGCATGTAACAGTGCTCACGTTTCCTACTTGAAAAAATACATACCGAAATATTCTCTCTCTCTCTGTCTCGCTCTCTCTCTCTCTGTGTCTCACTCTCTCTCTCTCTCTCTGTGTGTCTCACTCTCTCTCTCTCTCTCTCTCTCTCTCTCTCTCTCTCTCTCTCTCTCTCTCTGTGTCTCACTCTCTCTGTCTCTCTGTGTGTCTCACTCTCTCTCTCTCTGTGTGTCTCACTCCCTCTCTCTCTGTGTGTGTCACTCTCTGTCTCTTTCTGCCTCTCCCACAGGTAGAACCCACAGGGAGGTTCTTCGTAGTCATTGTGGAGGACTAACCTTTCCCAGTCATGCATCTCTCCCTCAAGATCCTCTCCTTTGTTTTCCTGCTCCTCCTTGCCTGTCTTTTCGACTCCTCTAATGCCAGCTCCCCTGACCTCCACCACTCCAGTGGTAACTGTTCCCAAGGCGATAGCTGCTCCGAGGGAGTGGTCCTCCCCGTGTGGAACCCCCAGAACCCCTCAGTGGGGGACAAGGTGGCCCGTGCCATCGTCTACTTTGTAGCACTGATTTACATGTTCCTGGGCATGTCCATCATCGCGGACCGCTTCATGTCGTCCATCGAGGTCATCACCTCGCAGGAGAAGGAGATCACCATCAAGAGGCCCAACGGTGAGACCGCCACGGCGACGGTGCGCATCTGGAACGAGACCGTCTCCAACCTGACCCTCATGGCCCTGGGCTCTTCCGCACCGGAGATCCTTCTCTCTGTCATCGAGGTGTGCGGGCATCACTTCGAAGCCGGGGACCTCGGCCCGAGCACGATCGTGGGCAGCGCCGCCTTCAACATGTTCGTCATCATCGGCATCTGCGTGTATGTGGTGCCGGACGGCGAGACGCGCAAGGTCAAGCACCTGCGAGTTTTCTTCGTGACGGCGGCGTGGAGCATCTTCGCTTACGTCTGGCTCTACATCATCCTGTGCGTGCTGTCGCCCGGGGAGGTGGAGGTGTGGGAGGCCGTGCTCACGTTCCTCTTCTTCCCCGTGTGCGTGGTGCAGGCCTGGGTTGCCGACCGCCGACTGCTCTTCTACAAGTACGCACGCAAGCACTACCGCGCAGACAAGAGCCACGGCATCGTCGTGGAGACGGAGGCGAGCGACGACATTGCCAAGGAGACGGGCTTCACCAAGATGGATATGCTGGAGCTGGATGGCATGGCGACTCACTTAGACGGTGTGCTGGGTTCAGGCGATGGGCTTGGGGGGCGGGATCAAGAGGAGGAGGCCAGGAGGGACATGGCCAGGACACTGAAGGAGCTCAAACAGAGACACCCTGACAAAGACATGGAGCAACTCATAGAGATGGCCAACTATCAGGTACAGCTGATCTCAGATCAGTATATTGGTCTGTCACTGTAGGAATGAATAAATTTACTCTTTATTGATGGTAAGACATTACCCTACAAGTAACCAGTATCTGGAAAATGCAATTGCACAGCAAGGCGCTTTATGCATTATGTTCCTGCATTATATTTATGCAGCCTGGATGCACAGTAGCCATCATGGTGGTAATGACTGAGTGTGTGAGTGTAGCACGATGATCTTGCAGCACTGAAGCAGGGTTGCACTGTGCTGGGCTGTGTCCTCAGGTGCTGGTCCAGCAGCAGAAGAGCCGTGCCTTCTACCGTATCCAAGCGACGAGGATGATGATCGGGGCGGGCAACATCCTGAAGAAGCACGCGGCGGACCAGGCGCGGAAGGTGGTGAGCGGCAGCGAGGCTCGCGAGCAAGAGGACGACCCCTACACCACCCGGCTGGGGTTCGAACCCGCGCTCTACCAGTGCTTCGAGAACTGTGGCACGCTGAAGCTTGCTGTGGGGAGGCATGGCGGAGAGCCCGGCTGCACCGTCAAGGTGACCAGTCCACACCTGCTTTGAGCACTTTCACTGATGTATGATGTTAGGAGTATTACGATATTGTAACGTCGAGGTGGGGATCTCCTCCTGGGGCCTCCAGCTGCTGTCCTTCATGTTTCGCAGAAGAAACATGTGTTTCCCTAGACAGGGAGGGTATGACATAGGAGGGCCAGACTGGGTTAGAGAATTACTGATGACAGCCTTAAGAGATAACTGGACAAAAGGGGAATAGCAATGGATTTGATGCCACATGCATTTCAAGTTAAGAGCCTTGTATCGAAAGACATGTCATGATGTAGATGTCAGACAGAGCAGTAATGAAAGTTATTGCATATTTTTCAGTGTTAGAGCTTCATATAAAGGCAGATAATTTTGTACTGTGACATTTTTTAAAGGCCATGTTTCTTAGTAAATGGGCCTTTGCTTTTGATTTAATTTTGCTTAAGAGATCACGTTCAGACCATTTCTCTCGTGACCCTCCCTAGGTGGACTACCGGACGGAGGACGGCACAGCCAACGCAGGCTCCGATTACGAGTTCGCTGAGGGCACGCTGGTCTTCAAGCCTGGCGAGAACCTGAAGGAGCTGACGGTGGGCATCATCGACGACGACATCTTTGAGGAAGACGAGTACTTCTATGTCCACCTGAGCAACCCCCGCATTGTGGGCTGGGCCGACGGGCACCCCATTGCCATGGACACTGGAGCTCCCGCCCCCAAGGCGGCCCTGGGCGAGGCTTCCACCGCCACAGTGACGATCTACGACGACGACCACGCCGGCATCTTCACGTTTGAGGGCGAGTCGATGCGTGTGAGCGAGAGTGTGGGCACGATGCAGGTGAAGGTCCAGCGAACGTCAGGGGCACGTGGCCTGGTAGTGGTGCCCTACCGCACCCTGGATGGCACGGCCCGCGGCGGCGAGGACTACGAGGAAGCTTCCGGAAAGCTCGAGTTCCAAAATGATGAGACCATGTGAGTAGGGAACTGGTTCAATATGTGTCTGTGCTTATGTATGCTCTTTTTAATGTACTTGGGAATTCTCTCCTTTTTTGTTTTTTTTTAACTTTCTTATCTGATATATGTATCTGATAATTTTGTGTAATTGGGGTATGAATGTGTTTGTCTATGGAGTTTTTATGTATTTGTTTATGTGTGTGTGTGTGTTTTTGTGAGGTTGGGCTGGTTAAGCATCTTTGGATTTCTGCCAACAGTGTGTGTGAGATAGTAGGTGTGTGTGTGTGTGTGTGTGTGTGTGTGTGTGTGTGTGTGTGTGTGTGTGTGTGTATCTTTTGGAAATACAGTAAAAAGGTAATATTAAAAACCACTGTGTTCCCACTTATGAATGTGTTATGTAAAACCAGATTGAACAAGTTTTGTAGTGAATAACACAGTGAACATGAAAGAGAGCGGGCGAGAGTAGGCGAGAGCGGGCGAGAGTGGGTGAGAGTAGGCTAGAGCGGGCGAGAGTGGGCGAGAGCGGGCGAGAGCGGGCGAGAGTGGGCCTGAAGACGTGACCGGGGAATCTGGGTAGTGACTGTTTTTGTTATTCACATCGATTTGCTGTGACCCCAGGGAGGCAGAGGCCGAGCATAAGAGTGCAATCGTCAGTGTCAGAGTAGCTGGATTTCTGAATCAATGCATGAAACACACACACATACAGTAATACACAGACATATGCAAACACATCACACACATACACATAAACACGCTCATATATATATATATATACACACACACACACACACAAACATACACAAGCACGGTCACAGACACACTCACAAACGTACCCTATAGACAGAAAGCAAATCTTTGGTCTTAAAAGTGTATTCATATAAAAATATATACAAAACACATATTTGTATTCATACACAAACACATACACACCCTTTATTTGCTGAGCTTGGATGATAAGAATGTGTAACGGTGTGTAAAGGTGTGTAAAGGTGTGTAAAGGTGTGTAAAGGTGTGTAAAGGTGTGTGCTTGCAGTCGTTCCTCAAGCCATTACTGTGTTTGTGACTGTCAGTATTGATGCCTCTGTACTGCACCTCCCCCCCCCCACCCCCTCTCCAACATCCCCATTGCCTTCTCCTCCTCTGTTCATCTCCCTCTTTCCTCATCTCTCCCTTTGCTCATCTCCCTCTCTGCTTATCTCTCTCCTCTTTCTCTTCTTCCCTTCTTCTCTCTGTTTATTAACCATAATGGTTCACTCCTCTTCCTTCCATTCTGCCTCTCTCTCTCTCTCTCCCTCCCTCTCTCTCTCTCTCCCTCTCTCTCTCTCTCTGTCTCTCTCTCTCTCTCTAGCATGTTTCCCTGTCTGTGGTAACAAATGAGATCTGACTGAAGCTCATTTCTCTACTCATGTATCCCATTCATTCCTTTCTCCTCCTCTCTTTCATTAACTTCCCCATTTCCTCTCTTCATTCCCCTCATCCCTCCTTCCCCTCCTCCTCTCTAGTCGTCACCCTCCTTCTATCCCCCCTCCCCTTTACTCACTTCATTCTCCCTCTCTCCACTCTCCTTAACTCTACATCTTTCTACTCTACTCCAACTCTCTCCATCACCCTCTCCCTCCCTCCCTCTCTCCACTCTCCTTAACTCTACACCTTTCCACTCCACTCCAACTCTCTCCTTCACCCTCTCCCTCTCTCTCTCCACTCTTCTTCACTCTCCCTCTCTCCACTCTCTTGAACTCTCCCTCTCTCCTTTACTCCTCCATCTCTTTCCTTCACTCTCTCCCTCCCTCTCTCCTTCACTCCTCCATCTCTTTCCTTCATCCACTCCCTCTCTCCCCACCCTCCATCATTCTGTGCTTCGTTCTGCTGTCTTGGGCTCTTCACTCTGATCTTAACAGCCATGTCCACAGTGTAATGCAGAGTGCAGGCTTCTGAATTTTTGTCCAGAATTGTTGATTGGTAGACTGGGAAATGCACCCGCTACACTGGTTTTCTGAGATGTGCTGAGGTTGGGGGTGGGGATTTGGAGGGTTGGTGAGGATATGTGTCTGTTTTTATGTGTGAATATGTGTGTGAGCCAAAATTCACCTGCTCTCAGTGGAAATGTGAGGTGCACTTGTTCTGAACTGACAGCTTGAAGTAGAAAGATACAAAATGGAAAGAGGAGAGGATGTGTGGAGTGGAGGTGTGGAGAATAGGAGATGATGAGAGGAGAGGAGAGAAGAGGAGAGGAGAGGAAAAAGCCTAGTTGTAGCAGCAGGAGGGTTTAGATAGAGCTCTATGTGTGCGTGTGTATGTGTGTGTGTGTGTGTGTGTGAGTGTGTGTGTGTGTGTGTGTGTGTGTGTGTGTGAGTGACTGTGTGTGAGTGAGTGAGTGTGTGTTACCTCTGTCCTTCACACTAGTGACAGGTTAAAAGCCAGGAAGCAATTCCCTCCCACAGCACAATTTATCACACACATGTCATGGAGGATTTATATGCTATATAGAAAACACTTTGTGCTATGCCTGCTTACAAGCAGCACTTTCTCACATAGCATTTCTCTCTCTCTCTCTCTCTCTCTCTCTCTCTCTCTCTCTCTCTCTCTCTCTCTCTCTCTGTCTCTTCATCGTCTATTGTTCATTCTTTTCCTCTCTTTTCACCTTGGCTGTCACTCATTCCTCTATTGTTGTCACACTTTTTCAGAGTGACCCAGAAATCATTCAAACCACTCCAAAGTCTACATCAGATATGCCTGAGGAATTTAAGACTGCGTGAGGTTCTGTGCTGCATGCTGTTAATGTGTGTGTGCGTGTGTGTGTGTGTGTGCGTGTGTGTGTGTGTGTGTGTGTGTGTGTGTGTGTGTGTGCGTGTTTGAGAAAATAGAGCATAACCCTTCAGGCGATGCTTCATGATGGGGAGACTCCTCCTGCTCCAAACTGCTCAACAACCTGTCCAATTATCTACATTCTAAGCCTGTTCACCATATACAGTCTGACCCTGTTCAAATCTACACCATCTGATCCAACCCGAAACTCAACTCCAAACTCAACTCCAAACTCAACTCCAAACTCAATCCCAAACGTTCCTCTGCGATCCCTGCTGTGCATGCATGTGAGAGCTGTTCAGCATCTCAAGCTTGACTCAGTAACTTAACCCCAAACACTCCTCCACAGTCCCTGCTGTGCTGTCTGGGAGCACTGGAGAGCTTGAGTCAAAGTAGCATCCTGCTTAGTTGCCATCATCAGCCGTGTCACGCCCCCTCCACTTCCCCCCTGTCTCTCAGAGCTCTCACCTCTCTATTTCAGTCTCCATTTCTCTTTTAAAGTTATAAGCTGATATGTCTATCTATAGTGAACAAGTGTCATATGTTTTAAATTCTATGAATATAATAACTAAAAATTAAGAAAAATCTTAATGGGGTGGGGTGGAGGTTCAGATACAATTAAGGTCTAGAAGAGTTTCAGGTTGGTGCCGTCAGTGAGGGGAGAGGGAGTGATTTAATTCTGCCACCAGCCAGATCTCTGGCTTCTTGTTATACCTGGAGGGGCAGCCAGGGATGCAGGGTGTCAAAGTTCCCCACGGCTTTCTTTCTCCATGCTGCCTTTCTTTATGTTAGAGGACTTAACTTTTTTATGTTAGAGAACTAACTTTTTTACAGCCTTGTTCTTTATTTTCATGTGTTTTGGCAAAAATGTAATTTGTACCATTCCTGCTAATAAAGTATTATCAAACTGAAGTGACAGAGAGGGAGAGAGAGGATCCATGGTTAGGCAGGGTTCTTCTGTTACATTAATGGAATTATTTGGTTGAAAGTATTGGCTTGACACAGTAAATTAATGTCTCTGACCATCTCTGAATTGAAGTAATCAAGCAATTGAGTAATCAACTCTGAATTGAGTAATCAAGCAATTGAGGGATCAACTCTGAATTGAATAATCAAGCAGCTGCCACCTAATTTTTAAAGACAAAGTCTGACTTGCGTACATAAGAGTTTAAGATGTGTTCTGAACATTACTGCATCTAATTCATCTAAGCCCAAGCTTTTCGTCTGTATTTGATACACATAATTAGACGTTGAGCAAGTCTTAACATACTTAGCAAGCTCTTCTCTATCATAGCTTTATATGTGAAACCATGTCAAAGGAAAACGAGAGCTGAGTTTCTATTTCGACATCTTCAATATGCCTATGAGCAATGGGAGGTAGACAGAGGGCCTGTAATTGAGGCAGCTGGAGAAATGTTTGGGTATCTGGTTTGTAATTTCTCCTGTTTAGGAGCCTCCCAACAAGATTATCCTGCTGAATTACCATGGTGTGTGTGTGTGTGTGTGTGTGTGAGTGCTATGGGCATAAATTTGTGTATATTGCAGCAGGAGGTTTACACGTAGTTTGTAGGGACCATTTGGATCATTTTCTCATGTTAAAAGCCAAGCGTTTCTGGGCCAGACACGTAGCTTTGTGTGTAAATGCTTTACAAGATCCATAAATATTACACCCGGATTCTTCACCCACAAGAAGGTGCTGAAAATGAAAGCAATTTAGTGTGAAAAGCTGCTAAATGCCCCCCCCGGCCATTGGTTCCATTTTTCAGTAGTTCCACTCTTCCCTCTACCACCTCTATCACTCTATCAAGCCCATTCACATTTACAGTTGACTTTTTGAATGCGGATCAGTGCCTTTGCATTCCACTGCTTTACTTTGATGATTAAGATAATTAAGAACCTGTGTCCATCCAGACACACACACACACACACACACACACACACATGTACACGCCTCCTGTGCCATGTGCGGGGCCGTAATCACACAGCAGGGATGTGGGCACATCAAGGGCACAGGCTTCCTCTCATCCCTGTGATTAGAGCCCTCACAGTGGACTCCCTCGCCACCCTGCCCCACCCCCCCACCACCCGGAGTCAGTCTGGGGCCACCAAGGGCACAGCCTTTACTTAAGCCCCCACGAGGCCCGTCCCCATGGGGCAACACCCTACCACATCGTGGTGAATGTCCAAAATAACACCCCTGTGAGGACTTCAGTTCTTTTTGTCTTACCTCTTTGATCTGGATTTAGGTCTGATTTACACTCCAGTTATAGGAAACCAGATTGCCCAGCTATAGATTTTTTGTCCCTAAGGAAATTAGTGATTGGCATGCATTATTAAAGTGGCAGTGAGGAGATGTGATATACTGTAGAGGTAGTGGACTCTAAAATGCCCGTATGACAAGGCTGAATGCCAGGGTGCATTAGCCATAGCGATGAGTTTGGTGACAGTTTGTTAACCGAAAGTAACAGCAATTCACTTTACAATATAGAAAGCAGAGCGAGTGAATGTGATATACAGGAGTGCTAATGGAACACACACTTCTCTCCATTTATATGGAGCAGTAGAGGATGCATTCAGACATCTTTGGGTTTTTTTCTTATTCTCTTACTGTGTTCAGAAGTTAAAGCACTAAGCTGTAGAGGGCTGTGTGATTAAGAGTCTTTTCTATTCTGCTTGTCAGACAAGTGAACTGTGCTGCAATTAATTACATTCTTCATCTTATTATCTCTCTCTCTCCCTCCTCTCTTTTATTTTCTTCATCTCCTTTTCTCTTCTCTTTCTCTCTCTCTCTCTCTCTCTCTCTCTCTCTCTCTCTCTCTCTCTTCTCTCTCTCTGTAATTAGAAGTAGAGTCAGGCCCTGTACAGTTCTCTTGAGTTCTACTTGCTCTTAGCAATCTGTGCTACTGCTTGGAGAACTTCATCACCATCATCATCATCATCACTCTCTCTATACTGCATGGAGAACACCTTCATCACCATTATCACCACCAGCATCACTCTCTCTGTATCTTAACTGGCACATTCACTTAAAGTGTAGCAAAACAATGATGGTACTGAAAAACAATAATGTTTGGTTTGATTAACTTTTAAAATATATTCCATCACAAAAAATACATGTTGCTGTTTGGTGTGAAGAAACTTCCCCCTGAGGGGAAACAAAACTCAAAAGGGGAAGTGAATAACAGAATAAACAGGAAACCAATCAGACTGGCTCTAGGAAAGAGTCATGACCTGGCATTTAGGGGCTATCTGAGACCCACGGTACATATGGATTTACAGCCATGTGAAAAAAATAGGACACCCCATGAAAACCTTTGTCTTTTTAAATATATTTAAACACGTGAACATTTGATCTTCATTTTAATATAACTAAACAAATAAGAAGGAATAAATGTATTTTGTAAATAATCTGTAAACTGTAATTATTAGAAAATTTTCTTGTGGGGAAAAAGTTTGGTCACCTCCTACATTTATTACTACTTAAAACACCTCACCACATCAGCTGCAAATGATTAGACCATCGTTAGAGGGGATTTTGGAGGAGGCTTATTCAAACCTCAGGCTTATCTTATTCAAACCTCAGGCTTATCTTATTCAAACCTCAGGCTTATCTTATTCAAACCTCAGGCTTATCTTATTCAAACCTCAGGCTTATCTTATTCAAAC
>JAOYMR010000016.1:6883413-6899483 GCA_025802075.1 Tenebrosternarchus preto | reverse complement strand
GAGAGAGAGAGAGAGAGAGAGAGAGAGAGAGAGAGAGAGAGAGAGAGGGAGAGAGAGAGAGAGAGAGAGAGAGAGAGCGATGGAGCTGTTTAAACATACATGAAGACAAGGTCCCCTGTTGTGAAAAATGGAACAGTGATAGATGACCAGTAAGGAAGAGAAAAGTCATTTCTCACAGAAAGAAAAGAAGATGGATAAACCCATGAAAACTGTTAATGAAAAAGACTAAAGAGAAAAGCCTGACATCATCTAATGTAACAAAGCCAACATACCTTGTAAAAGCTAAATATTAGAATATACCCCATCTTTAAACACATCTCTAAAATATCTGTACTCTGATCTCTCTGTAGGTATTTCAATTAGCACATAGTTCCTGTCTGTTACAGATAATGAGAGTTCTACCACATGCAGTGAGATTGTGTGTGTGTGTGTGTTTATGCCTCTATTTGTTTGCGAATGCAAGGATAAGCCTTAATTAGACCATGAAAGGCATCACATGCAGGTGAGAATAAAGGATGAGAAGATGTTCCATGATACTTGGTGTTTGAATAGTTCAGATCGAGGACAGTAAAGGCACCGGTGAACGAGGCACTGCAGACAACCACATGCATGTCCATGCAGACTTCCTCCACCAGGTTGGGCTTTCACTGAACTTCTTGCTATTCATAGGACAGTATTCACATCTCGCACATACTGTTACATTTTGGTTGTGATATGCTTGAAACCTTTTCCGTCTCTCTTTCTCAGTTTCATTCTACTTGTCTCTTGTCTCTTTTTAGATTTTTTTATACTCTGTTTCTCCCTTTCTCCCTCTGTCACGCTCTTTTTACCTCCTTACTCTCACTCTCCACGCTCTTTTTACCTCCTTACTCTCACTCTCCATGCTCTTTTTACCTCCTTACTCTCACTCTCCACGCTCTTTTTACCTCCTTACTCTCACTCTCCACGCTCTTTTTACCTCCTTACTCCCACTCTCCACGCTCTTTTTACCTCCTTACTCTCACTCTCCACGCTCTTTTTACCTCCTTACTCCCACTCTCCACGCTCTTTTTACCTCCTTACTCTCACTCTCCACGCTCTTTTTACCTCCTTTCTCTCTTTCTACTTCTCTCCCTCTCTTGAGGTCATTGGACATGCGATGATGCAATAAACCATTAAACTGGAGCAGTAATGTCATTTAGAATCAGATGTATGTAAATGTATGTAAATGTACACAACTGGTATGTAAATGTACACAACATTCAAGAAAAAGTGTACTGGTATGTAAATGGCACTTGCGAACACTGAGAAAGCACTTCTTTGCAGGGAAGCAACTGGTGGAGCTGTGTGTCATCTCTGCCCCTGTTTCCAGATGGGAGGGTGGCTGTCTAGGACATGTCAGGTGGAATAACAAGAGCATGTTATTAAATGAGAGACTGGAAATATGCCAGACTAAGTTAGCATGCACCTCCCAAATTAATGGCCCTGCCCTTATAAATCATAGTGTCTCCAGACAGGGAGAGAGAGTGTGTGTGTGTGTGTGTATGTGTTTATATATCTTGGTTTGGACCAAATGGTCCCCACTAAGACAGGAACATCAGACCTTGCGGGAACAATTTTGTGATTCCCACAGGTACAGATGCTTTTTTAAATTTGAATACTTTCATTTGAAAAATTAAAGGAGTCACAGTTTTTCCCACAGTTTGGTTGCTAAAGTTAAAGATAGGGTTGGGATTAAGTAAAGGGGTAGTAATAATTAGTTACCATAATAACTTATCAGTGGAAGGTCCCAAAGATTATTCAACAATTCTTTGTGCTATAAGTCAGAATGGGAGTGGAGAAAAAAACTAAACTAATCCATTATAAAATTCTTACAAATTACATTAAGATTTATAATAATACAGTACAAATAGAGATACATGTTTATTTTTCAAAATGTAAGATGAAAGTGAACAGAATCCACATACTATTTCCCCCAGTTATTGATAGTCTTTTAAATCCTAAATAAACAAATGAATACCTCACAGAGACATATCTTTCCTAATGATTTGCATAATTTTTTAAGACAAAAATCATTAACATCAGTGCTTGAAACTACAACAACCAATAATGGAATCTAGTTATTAACCAGCAAAATAATATGAATAGTTTAAAGGCAGAACTCTGGAAAATAGTCATATAGTTGAATTCCTCTGTTTTAGAGCCTTTTCCAATGAATTTTTAAAAAAGGTATTTGATAGCCTTTGTGTGCTTAATTACAAATCAATCTCTAATCTCCTATTTATGAGCAAAATACCTGAAAAATACATTATTAAACACAGTTTATGATTTTATTAATGATTATTATGGTTTTCTCAATGAGCAAATCATAGCACTTAAACAGCCAGTGATGGCAGTAAATAATGTATGAGTAACTACTGATTCAGGTAATGTTACTCTTCTTTTCCTTCTGGATTAAACTGCTGTGCTTGACACAATCATCTTGAAATAAACAGCTGGTGGAAATATGCTAGGCTGTGTTTCTATCTAACTGGAAAGGTCAATATATTTTGTCAATATAGGTGAACATGTCTCGGAAGAGCATGATTTTTTCTGTGGCATACTGCAAGGTTCTGTACTTGGCCCCCTTTTATTCTCTTTATATATGCTAACAATGGGTCAGATTATTACTGAGCACAGACTTCATTTTCATAGTTATACTGATGATACACAGCTTTATATATTTTACAGTTTACATTTACATTTAGCAGATGCTCTTATCCAAAGCAATTGATAAAATTGCTTTGATATTTGCTCACTGAATGTATCCTAACCAATGCAGTAGTTTACAGCTCAAGATACCTTTGAACTAGGATAGTGCTAAAATACAGGAATCATTACTAATCATAGAAATGCAAAATAAGCACATCACACAAGTGCTAGAGTTTTAGGTACTCAAAAGTACTCAAAAGTAGTATTAGATGTCACTGAATGGGTGCAGGATCAGCAATCACTTAAATGCTTCATTCTTTAAAGTCTTCAGTCTGTGGTTGAAGACTGCAAGGGACTCTGCTGTCTGGACAGCCTGGGGAAGTTCATTCCACTGTCTGGGAGCCGAGAGATAATAGTCTCGAAGCTTGTCTTCTGTGAGACTGAACATAGTGTTTCAAGCTGAGCCGTATTTGAGGTTTGAAGTATTCGAGGCATGAACCTGACTTTGACCATCATCATCATGTAAGAAGGGGCTGTTCCATTCTTGGCTTTGTAGGTGAGCAACATGGCTTTAAATCTTATGCGGACAGCTACTGGAAGCCAGTGAAGGGAACACAGCAGTGGAGTGATGTGTGTGAACTTTGGAAGATTAAAGACTGGCGGTGTTCTGTATCTGTTGTAGCGATCTGATTGAAGACTAGTCCTGCTTCTGTGTTCTGTATCTGTTGTAGAGGTCTGATTGAAGAGTAGTGGTGCTGCTGTGTTCTGTATCTGTTGTAGAGGTCTGATTGAAGAGTAGTGATGCTGCTGTGTTCTGTATCTGTTGTACAGGTCTGATTGTAGAGGTCTGATTGTAGAGGTCTGATTGTAGGAAGACCAGCAAGTAGCAAGTGTCAGTAGTTTAGCTTTGAGATGATGAGACAAATCACAAGGACCCGAGTAGCTTCCTGGGAAAAAAAGGGAGGAATCCTTCGTATGTTACAAAGGACAAATCTGTAGGACCAGATCAGGTTTGAAACATGAGCTGAGAATGACAACTAGTTGTCCAAATTAATGCTCAGGACTCTTCGCATGGTGGTATACCGTGTCAAAGGCTGCCGAAAGATCATGGAGAATCAGGACAGATGACAGTTTGGCAGCTTTGGTAGCAGGAAGCTTCTCTGACATGTCTATGAGGGCAGTTCAAGTTGAATGAGCCCGTTGAAGCTGGACTGATTGGGATCGTAGAGCTGCTTCTGGATGAGGAAAAGAGTAAACTGATCATAGATGGCTCAAGAACTTTTGGACAATAGAAAACTTGTCTTTTTTCCTGGATTACAGCAATGCATCACTTACAGGGCTCCCTAAAACTAGGATAAACAAACTCCAGCTGGTACAAAATGCAGCAGCAAGAATATTAATACTAAAAAATCCATTTTATTATGCCCATAAATTTGCGATTTACTGCATTAATTTTATAAATGTTTTGAATTTCTGTTCTAGTGTATGTATAGCACTTTAACCACCTTTCTGCATTTTAATGTATGAAAGGCGCTATATAAATAACATTTATTATTATTGTGTGTTTGTATGTGTGACTGTGTAATTGTGTATGACAATGCAATTCATCTGTGCGTGTGTTTGTGTATGTGTGTGTGTTTGAGTGTGTGTGAGGGGAGCAGGTGGTTAATTTTAAAGAACATGGCCAGCTTAAAAATGATGGATTTCTCAGATCAGTCCGTCTGGATACAGCGCTACTGTAATTTATTAGGTCTACTTATCTCTCTCTCTCTCTCTCTCTCTCTCTCTCTCTCTCGTTCTGTCCACACACAAAAACAGTTAAACTCAGAAATAAATGTATTCATTTCAATGAACTGGCATACAGACATATGAAATACAGGGTGTGAGACAATTACTGTGCTGTTTGTTTTCGTATATTGCCTGATATATTTCAGTCCTTCCTGAATGCTCTGATTAAGCACTGTGATACTAATTGGTTTCATAGAGGCCACCTATCTCTCTCTATTTCTATTACTCTGCCAGGGCTTTATATGACGGGATATTTTTTAGTCAAGTGTGTGTGTGTGTGTGTGTGTGTGTGTGTGTGTGTGTGTGTGTGTGCGCGTGCAGACAGACAGAGAGGCAGAGATTCATAAGGGAAGGTGCCAGCATGTGCCAGCTTTTAATTGGCATTGTTTTCAATGTGTTAATAACTAAATACAGGATATACGTGTGAGGATGTGGTTGAACTATGGAAACTGACTGTATATTACAGTCAAAATCTGTGTGTGTGTGTGTGTGTGTGTGTGATTATCTCTTGGCTCTTTTTAGCTTCTGCCTTTTGTAGATTCAATATTTTTCTACCTTATAAACTCTCTCTCTCTCTGTCTCTCTCTCTCTCTCTCTCTCTCTCTCTCTCTCTCTCTCTCTCTCCCTCCCTCCCCCCTCTCTCTCTCTGTCTCTCTCTCTCTGTCTCTCTCTCTGTCTCTCTCTCTCTCTCTCTCTCTCTCTGCCTCCCTCCCCCCCCTCTCTCTCTCTCTCTCTCTCTCAACACAAGTGAGTGTGTACCAGCATGTGTGAAAGCATGATTGCTATGTTGTCAGTTCTTTTTCTTGTCTTCTGTATTCACTGATTTTTGCTGAATATTCATTTATTGCAGATTTATGGTATTAGTGGCAACATTTAGTGATTTCAGAGCAGAAAAGTTTAGATTTGAGGACGTCAACAGTTGACCTTTGTAGGTTGGCATGGCAACTGCGGGAAAAGTGAGCAGCTCTTAACAGCAACACGGCGTTAAGCTAGGCTTACGCTTGACATGCCATCAAAGGCGCGAGGGCGTAAACGATAAAAGTGATGTGATTAGGTGGTCGTGTGCTTTGGCCCTGCTTGGTGTTGCTTCGTGTGGTTGGGCAACGGACTGGGCAGATACGCCTTCGCAGGGGTCGGTTTGTCTATGAGGGATCGGTTTATCAAAGCCAATAATAGACAAACTCTCCATATAATTCTCTTTGGTTGTTTTTGCCTGCTTAGCAAGGCGTAAACACAACAGTTCCTCCTCAGAGCTGAGAAGATGCTCGGTAGTGTGGGCAGCCATATGTGACGGCTGTCACACAATGCCGTCGTTCTGTAGAGTTTATTCACGTCTGTTATGCTTCTCTGCTGGGCTGTAAATCTCCCCTAGGAAAAAAATGTTGTCCGGTTCAGACAGAAATTGCATTTTGACATTACATGATTTTGAAAAGCTTTTGAAATGTTAAGTTAAATATGGTGTTTAAGTTGCATTATTTGGTTTTCGCCATTATGTGGCTGTGTTTTTTTTTTCTGATATGATTAAATGTTTTGGATGTGCACAAAATGAGTAGATGTAATGAATGGAGGAAATAATGAGAGGGTTTTTTCAGTCATATGAATTCTATCAGAGGAATGAAGGCCTGTTTGCAAGGAACATTTTGCCAATCTTCTATAAGGTACAGAAAATGGTGAATGGAAGCTGTAAGTTTGTTTTTGTTCATAATTATGCTCCTTTCTTAGCATTGTCAGTACAGCTCTGCAGAACTGAAGACTATCTGTGTAATGGGGGTTATTTTAGCTGTACAGAGAGTGATGGTTTGGGTGGGAATCCCACTGAGCGTCATGCTGCATCACAGCATGCTCTGTGGAAGCTGCTTTGGACACAGAGTGTGTGATGTCTGGAGGATTTGGCATCACAGCGTCAGACAGTATACATGAGCTCAAGTGAGGGAATGGCTTTGTGTCCTTGGCCAGACTGGAGAGGCACTATAGCTTTGAACATCAGATCAATGTATTTAAACATTTTGTGACTGTGCCTGTGGACTTTTTTTTAATCATTCGATGGTTGTATGTACAGTTTATATCACGTAAAACGTATTATCTGCTCTGTGGCAGTAACTTATATTAGCAATTTGTGAGGGTGGTGGGACTGTGGGAAAGTAGTGATTAAATATCTTTGCCATCAGTACAATTTCAATGTTTGAAGGTACATTTTGTCCATTAAAAGTTGATATACTTGAATTACAGCAACAAATAGCTTCAACTAGTAAAATAAGTCATACTGAAACTCTTAAGTCTAAACAGTTTACACGGTGTAACTACTGAATAAGTGTTTGTGGACTGTGTTGGTGGATGTTCACTTTAGTGTGTCAGTCAGAACACTTTGGATGCTCGGATTGAGTTAACTATTTTTTACTGAACTGTTCAGTATCACAATAGCACAGTACTGGAACCATTCGAGTTTGCAGGTGAGAGTTGAATGATGTGTCGTCTAAAACAAGAACAAAAACAGAGAAACAAAACATAAGGATTCAAATAATCAAATAAAAATTCATAAAACTGGATTACTATGGATTATTACTGGATGTATAATAAATCTTCCTTGATTTGTTTAAACAGAAATATCTGATTTTACTCACATGTCAAAGACCTACAACTGTCATCACTTGAGTGCTAAAAAGTCCATTTACTACTCTGTTCTGAGCGTCTTGCTACAGTTTTGAGTGCTCAGTACCTGCTGCCGCTCACAACTGACACAAGACGGCATCAGCGCAGCAGTCCATAGCCTTTCCAGACTAGATGCCCAGCAATTTGCAGTGCAAACTGACTCCATGGAAAAGCAGGACCCTTGAGGAAGAAGAGGGTATGTTACCTCCCCATCTTCATCTTGGATTCCTTGGATGACAAACAAATGAGCTATTGGACACATGGAGGTTTTATTCTGTATTTTCACCTCTGCGGTTCTCAGGTGGTCACCTGGGCCAAGAAATACTTTGAGTGCCCGTCCTATTTTCCATAATGTTTGTGGGATCTGTGGGTTCATCAGTAGGTCAACAGCTCCTGCTTTTATGCCTTCCATTGGTCTGCCACTTACTTTACCTTTGGAGGGTTAGAACAGTGTCTGATACATGCAGACCTGAACCGATCTACAAGTATCTCTGAATGTTTCCAACTTCGCCTTCGTACTATTACTGAGTGAGGGCAACCAACCTTGGGTAGAGAGCTGTCAGGCCACCCCATCAGCGAGTAGTTGGCATTCACAGGGTGGTATACGGTGCACATTTGATTGGTCTTCTCACTCCCACACACCCCCAAAGTGTGGTGAAGCTGATGGCATGAAGCAAAAACTGCGTTGCTTTGCCAATTGCTGCTAGAAATCTGGACACATATTCAAGAAATGCCTCCTTTTGTTCCCTTTCACCACTCTTGAAGTTTGTTCGTTGGTCTGAGTAGATTCCAGCTTGGTCCCCTGTCAGGCAATAAACCTTCTATGGGCAGATAGGAAAAGGTCTGTGTTAATGGAGGTCAGAAGGTCTGTGTGGATCACTCTTGTGATGAGGCACTTGAATACAATGACTCACCACTTTTCTTGGTGTTATCTGACTCTGATCTAGAAGGGGAAAAGCAATCCATGTTGCTTGAATTAAAGGCAGATTCAGATATCCTGAGTCATGCCAGGGGTTTAGATCAACCATTCGTGGAGAGGCATTTCCCTCGATCTACGGCATTCGATTGCACCTGACAACCTCTCATCATCGTAGGATCAATACAGCATGGTGGAGTTCCCCAAACACTATCTCAGGACCAGGATGATGGAGTCAGGCATGAATGACTTGGGACGATAGAGTGAAATAACTTGAGGAAAGGTGTTTCATCTGTCAGAGTTTGCAGTCCATGTCATACTCAGGTTCAAGACATGTGAGTTGGCTGTTGTGAATGGCTGGTTTGCCAGCTTTTAGTAGGTGGTATTCATCTGTGAATGCATACATTAGTACATAGAAAAAATGCTGCTCAGCCTTGTACACTTCTGCTGGGAGCAAGCTGGACATTGAAAGATCTTGCACTGCTGGTCTTGAAGCTCCTTAGCGGTGGCACCTACCAACTCTATCCAGGTGCAAACGTTTGTGGTGTCCAAGATAATCATACCAGAGACACTTTAATGTGGCAGGATGTTGAATGAAGCCAACTGAGGATAGTGGTTGAATCAGAATAAAGAGTGATTTCTGTCACCTTCAAGGTCTGTTTGGTCTGAAGTAGATTCATGCACGTGATATAACAACGAGGCACAAGTGATGTCGCTTATGTCTCCATTAATGGCGACATTGTGTTCCCTGAGGAGAAACAGCACTCTGACTAGTGAGGGGCTCGTGTCAGGACCAGCCAACAGAGATTTGTTGGCTGGGAGATGTGTAAAGAAACATGCAGTGTTTGAATGTCCTCTCTAATTGTTCTAAGGGAAAGGTCTTCTAGGCAGACTGTTGACCTGTTGTTGACCTGCAGCCATGAGCAGCATACTTACTAGGTGCCGACACTGTCTGGCTGATCCTCTGAACCATGGAGTATGGTGGCTGAGGGACTAATCTTTGACTCTCACCAGCACTTTCAATTTTGGTTACTTCTCTTTGCCTGTGGGTTAGAGAAATCTAATGGTTAAACTCTGGGCTGGTGGCCCATGTAGCTCTGAAACTCAGACCTCATCTCAGCTGGCAGGTTACTAGGAAGACAAAACACATGAGAACCACATCTCAGTTTCACTTTACCACCTTGACCTAGGGTCTTGTTGGTCTTGTGACCAACAAGGACACAGATCTCTTCCTCTGTTTCCACATCTAATTTCAGTTGCATGACACTGGCAATTTTCTTCAGAGCTAACTGGTGGTACTGATGAAATCTCTCCAAATGAGCTGTCATGATGCCAGTGTAGGCAGTTGGGGAGTTAATGCACGTATCAGCTATTACATGGCTACTATCTAGTTATTATCTAGTTTTAGTGACCCATCAAGACCTAAAACCTAATAACTCTGTCCCGTCTTGTGGAAGTGGTCTCTCTTTCATATTGAGATTAGGAATACGTGCTATAATGCATGTTTACTGACCAGGGTATCATTGTACTGTTTCTGGTTGTGGGGCTGAAATGAATAGGACTCGTAGTGGAAATATGTTGTGCCTGGTCTTGGTGTGTTGACAAATGCCTGCCAGTCCCAGACTTGCATAGGTGAAGTGGATTGATTGATACTTGGAGTGGAGGGCTGACTGGATCTGCTCGGAGCACATTTGGTCATAATAAGTGGAAGCTGGGAGGCAGGGGTTCACCCTGAGTGGGAGGACCACTGTTAGCGCTCATCCTTGGAGACTGGCTTGGAGAGGCAAGACAGGTAGCAAGGGAAAAATGACCAGGAAACAGGCAGATGGGAGGAATGAAGAATATACTGGAAAACTAGAACAGGTTGGTATGAAAAGGCAAAAACAATACTGAGTGATAAAGTGAGAGAGAGAGAGAGAGAGAGAGAGAGAGAGAGAGAGAGAGATTGGCTGACACTTAGAATAGATTGAGTGCAAGAGATAAATGTGAGATGAGAACATAATGAGACAAAGACCAGCAATGAAACAATGAAAGAGCAAAGACACAGGGCTTAAGAAGACACACTAACAATGGAGGAAACTACAGGTGAAAACCAGTGAGAGGGAGAGACATGGAAACTAACATGAACAGAATAAAAACAAGAACTAGGGAAACCAAGTAGCCCACGGGGGGTGGGGGGGGGGCATGACAATGTGTGACCTCCGATAACTTTTATGAGAAGTGATATTCTCTGCATTGGCATGCTGGAGTTACAGATGCTGTATCCTCGCACCACACGGTCGCTAAAAACGTCCACTTCATACTTTATTCTGATGATGTGCCTCTTTGTTGCTGTGGCTCTCGTCCAATTGCGAATGCGACCGAGCTCTTTTTTTTTCTTTTATTTGTTTATTTGACGGAGACAACGCAGATAAACATTGGTACAAAAAATGCAGCACATGTAATGCATATAGGACATTTAGCTTAAGCTAATTGGCAACCCCAGTTCCTGTTTAGGATGGGACCCCATCCAAGTGTTATTATTCAGTTTATTCACTCTGCACTCTAAAGTGGGCCAGAGCTGACAGAGCCCAATGCAATATGCGAATGAAATGTGTAAATGTGTTGCATGTCTTTATGCTGAACTGGACAGGAGTACAAAGAACAGGGAGAACTGGCCACTATTTTCTATGTAGATTTGCCTAGGGTATCTGGGTGGGTAGGGTATAATACTTTTGTTATAATACTAGTACTGTACCAGAATGTTGAGAGTATGCTGAATATTAATGGTAGTTAATTAACTAGTGCTCGTTTCAAGGCTGGTAATGGCGTAAAGGAAGGCTGTACTTTGTCTGGAATGCTGTACTCCCAGTCTTATGAACAACCGCTAAATAAGATTCACTCCAAACTTGATGGTGTACTTCTATCTCAATAGAAGTATAGCTTTACCCCAGAATGAGGCTTTTGCAGTAGGGAATTGGGCTAGTAGTCTACCTAGTCCACCAACAGGTTTGATTTGGAAAAGGGGTGGAATCAAGCAAGTGTGGAATCTTGGGTAGAATTGGCAGGGAGTAGCTGATAATCTGAGTGATACATTAGCAAAATGGAAATGGATTCACTCGTAAATGTCTTTTAGAGGGAGAGTATTGATTATCAATAATCTGGCAGCTTTGGCTCACTGGCACCAGTTGTTTTCTTTGGATCCTCCTGCTGGGATATTGGCTGGACTGCAAACCTCTTTGGTAGATTTTTTCTTGGATCGACTCCACTGGGTTCCACAAAGTGGACTATTCCCGCCCAGAGTGGAGGGAGCAGAAGGTCTTTTGTGGGAAATGTTCAGAGAGACAATTTTCTACTATTTTTTAGAGCATGGGAGGCTCAGACCACCTTCTGATTCACTGGAATATTTATTTATGAAGTGTGGAGAGGATTTTACACCACATGGGTTTATTTTTGGAACTGGTTATAGAAAAGTAAGGAATGAAATGACAAATGCTTAACCTTTCTGCAGGTCAAGCAACACATACGAGTTAAAACTCGTAACACAATAACACGGAGGGCAGATCTGGTCAGGATGTTTTGCCTTTGTTTACTACTCTGGTGAATCCCAGGATCACTTCTCAATTAAAATTGGAATAGCGGAACGATGATGGTGATGGAGGAGAAATTGATAGAGTAAAAGATTGTAGAGAATAGATTAAAAGATTTCTGTTAAAAATCCAAATCCCTCTCTCTCTCTCCCTCTCTTTCTCTCATACACTCCCCCCCCCCACCCCTGACTCCAGCATCTGTGCTGGCACTCTCCAGTGATAGCTCCTTACTTGCTAGCATAAGGGACTGTTTTGATTTATTAACACTCTTGTCGGATGACTTTTAAGAAAGTAGATGTGGAACACTTAGGACGATGAGAAGTTTACCGCTGTGGTTTAAGAGTCGTGCTCACGAGCTCCGAGGGGCTGGAGCCGATGGACATTCATTTTGTCTTCCTATTTTATTCTTCTTTTCATTCTATCTTTCTCAGTATCTGAGAAATATTTCACCAATTTAGCTTGTGAGTGCGAAAAAGAGAAGAAGAGAAGGACAAAGGGAGAGAGAAGGAGAGAGAGAAGGAAAGAGAGAGAGAGAGATGGAGAGAAAGAAGGAGAGAGAGGGAAAAAAGCTACCAGAAGAAGCATTTAGAGCAGAAGCATAAGACAGGAAGGAGAGAGAGAGAGAGAGAGAGAGAGAGAGAGCAAGCACACAAATACATGAGTTTTTGTAATGTGTTCTCTAAATTTTGTGAAGTATTTGCTACTCAATCACCCTGTTTTGTCTGTAACCTGACAAAAAAAATAAAGCTTCATTTTATCAGGACGTGACAGGCTAGAAACAACTGTATACCAGGATGGAGAAACAGAACTGCAGGAATGAAGAGAAACGGCAGGAACATTGCTGACGTTCTCAAGACTTTTGGGTGTTGTGTATTTACCGCAGTATTAGAAAAAACGTGTTGGGAGTATTCTTTTAGTTTGTGTGTATGTGTTGCTGAATTTAAAATAAAATATAAGTTCTGGACTCACTACCATGGATTTGCTGTCTTTTAAAACATACCGCCATAACAGTGCCAAGAAGAAGAGATTAGCTTTTTCATTTTCCTTAGAAAAACTCTGACATCTTGCCCACATGCATCATTTTCTCTTAAGTTGGTTTAAACTGAACAGGGATGAATGGGTGACTAGCAGAGTGAAGTGTAATAGTGATTAAATATTTGAATGTGGACATTGAACTTGTACCTAGTGAGTGTTTAATGGCGTTTTTGAGTCAGTATGCATATACAGTACTGTGCAAAAGTCGTAGGCCACCATTATACAGTATGTCGTCTTAACAATGCCATAATGACCATATATATTGATTGATCAGTATCTAAAATAGAGGAAATATGCACATGAGCGCACACACACACAAATACACACACATACACACACACACAAATGCACACAAAATGTCTTGGGTTTATTTTATTTATTGTGATCTCGCTTGGTACTAAACACGTTTTAAACTCTTTTGGGGAGACTGTTCTGATGTTTTCTGGTATATCAAGCTTTAAAAAACTAAGAGATTACTGTTCCTGTTTTTGATAAAGTGTAAGGGGAGATCACATTATATACTTAAGACTGTAGCCTATAAAAGCAGTTTTTTCAGTTTTTTAATATTACACACAAATGTCCTGTCTTTTCTAGTTGTATTCTAATAAATTATAGAGATACAGAAATAATTGTATATGGTTATTATGCTATTGCTAAAACAACAAATCTAATGTTGGTTTAAGAATTTTCACAGTATCTTTTATGTAGAAGATTATGTAAAAGTTTCTACTTGTGTATGTGTGTGTGTGTGTGTGTGTGTCTGGTTCTACCCGGAGTTAGACTAATAAATTTGACTTGCTTATGTAGATATCTTTGTATTTATGTAGATATTTTAGGTCTTTGTGTAGTGTTTATGTGTGATATTTAGCTTTGGTTAATAACTATGAATTGTTCATTTTCCTGATGTTGTTTTGTTTTAAAAGGCTTTTAGATTCCCATTTGTTGTATGTGTGCACATTTATGTATCTCAGATGCTGTAGTGTTAATTACAAGACAGATTAATCATTTTGTGGTTGATGGATGTTCAGTCTATTACTGAGTGACAGGTCTGTGTGTGTGTGTGTGTGTGTGTGTGTGTGTGTGTTTAGATAGAGAGGCAGAGACAGAAAGAGAGAATAAGTTTGTAAATAATGAATGTATAGTTAACAGATTTTACTGTCATCCTGAGACTCTACTCAACTATTAAACTGAGTTGTTGCTACAGTTATGGCTCTTTGGAGAATATGGAGTCTTGCACAAATGTACACAAAATTGTTCTCTGTGCCTCCTGTTTACAGGAAGACCATTGAAGTAAAGATTATTGATGATGAAGAGTATGAGAAAAACAAAACCTTCACCATTGAGCTGGGCGAGCCTATTCTCCTGGAGATTGGACAGAAACATGGTACAGTATTTGTGTGTGTGTTTGGGGATGGGAGGGTTTACATGTATGTGTATATGTATATATCAGCAGATGGAATACAGTATATGGACAAAAGTATTGGGACACACCTCCTAATCATTGAATGGGTTTCATTCACATTACCACAGGTGCACAAAATCAAGCACCCAGCCATGCAGTCTGCCTGTACAAACATCTGTGAAAGAATGGGTCACTGAACTTGAGCACGGTACTGTAATAGGATGCCATAAGTCAGTGTGTGAAATATTTTCTATCCTAGATATTTCATGATCGGTAATACCATGATGGTATTACTGAAAAGTGGAAGCATTTAGGAACCACAGCAACTTGGCCGCGAAGTGGAAGAACACATGAAGTTACAGAGTGGGGTTACAGAGTGGGGTTACAGAGTGAGGTTACAGAGTGGAGTGAGGCACGTAGCACATAAAAGTCACCACCGCTCACCAGTGACTCAGTAAATACAGAGTGTTCCACACAGAGTTCCTCTGGCATGATCATCAACACAAAAACTGCACCAGGAGCTTCATGGGCTTCTGTGGCTGAGCAGATTCAGCAGATACCTGCTGATGGACGAGGTTGGATTTGGCGGGCAGGAGAATGTTACCTGCATGCTGGCATTGAGCCAGCTGTGTTGTTGATGGAGGAGGGATAATGGGTTGGGGTTGTTTTTCAGGGGTTGGCCTAAACCACTTGAAACCATAATGCTTCAGCATACCAAGACATTTTGGACAATTGTATGCCTCCAACTTTGTGAGAACAGTTTGGGGAAGGTCTTTTTCTGTTCTAGCATTTCTGTGCACAAAGCAAGATCAATAAAGGTATGGCTGGTCCACACAAAGCCCTGACCTCAGTGTCATAAAATACCCTTGCGATGAACAGAGATTGCGAACCAAACCAGCATCATCATTCAACATCAGCGTCGGACCTTACAAATGCTCTTCTGGATGAATGGATACACAGATACACTGCAAAATATTGTTGAAGCCCTTCACAGGAGAATAGAAGAGTAGAGTAAAAAGAACAACTCAATATTAATGCCTATGGATTTAGCATGAAATGTCATAGAAACTCTTATAAGTGTCCCTGTAGTTTTGTCTACTCTACTATTGAGCTTCTTTAGCTCAAAAATGTATCCCTCTTGACAGCATGAGACATCCTCTCCCAGAATTATCACAGTTAACCACCACACTACAATGCAACTATAGCCTCAACACTTCTACTAGAGACCCTTGCTAATGACACACTGCTCACTAATGAGCTAACAGCTACCCGAGGGTAGTATCTCGATGTACTTGTTCTGCCCACAGCTTCAACACCATGGGTGAAACATGAAACCACAGACATCAGAACGGAGCTCCGCATTCACTGATATTCAATTTAGCACCAATACCTTCTCCATGATTTGGAGCATCTCCATGATCTGTTTAGGACTGGTGCAAAAATGAGACAGAATAAAAGCTTGTAAAAGTAGAAAAAGGAGAGAAAAGGAAAGTAAAGCTGTAAACGTAGCGCAGAGTTGCTTGTGAAGCCTGTGTAGTGCGATTACATAAAGCTCTTTTAGGCTTAAGAGACACGATTCTGATAGACTACGAGAATAGCATATTTCTGTTTCGCTGCATGGACGATTTAGCTTGTTTTTTATGTAATGAAAATTGCAGCGCATATGTAAAGCCTGAAGCATTAAGCACTAAAATCTGCCGGCACAGAAAGCACCGGTGTCCACGAGGTCACCTTCTGCTGGAGTAACCGCTGTGGGCTCTCACGCCAGCTTAACCATTAATTATACTGCTATCGCTACACCTTGCTCTGCTGTTCTGTTACCGCGGTGATATTTTGTGAACTTCTGCATGTTAGATTAGAACAGCACACCACAGTACAGAGCTACACCATTACCCAATTAGTCGTCTACGTATGAGTCATTCTGACAGTTAAGAGTCTTTGCATAAAGACTGAGAAACAATGTATCTGGCCGTATTCGGAATGGCATACTACCGTACTGGGTACTGCATACTGCACTAGTATGTACTGGATACTGCACACT
>JAOYMR010000016.1:6871925-6883313 GCA_025802075.1 Tenebrosternarchus preto | reverse complement strand
ATACTGCATACTGCATACTGGATTTAGCCAAATTCAGTACGCGAGTAGTATGTAGTATGCCATTTCGAATACGGCCTCTGTCTCTCTGTCTCTATCTCTGTCCCCCTCCCTTCCTTCCTCCAGGGGACTCCAACGAGAACAAACCAGCAGTGTTAGCAGAGGAGGAGGAGGTGGCTAAGATGGGATGTCCCAGTCTGGGGGAGCACAGTAGGTTGGAGGTGGTGATTGAGGAATCATATGAGTTTAAGGTACCAGCTGCTCTAATAACCGTTTTATGAAGAACAAAGCTCATGTATAATAGTCAATTCAAACTGGTTTTACAGGCCCATCTGAGATTAGTACATTATAATCCTGGTCAGGTGTATATGCCATTTGTTCATTGATATTTACAGTTTTAATGAGAAAATGTACTTACTGTGTGTGTGTACTTGTGCGTAGAGCACAGTGGATAAGCTCATTAAGAAGACCAACCTGGCTCTGGTAGTCGGCAGCAGCAGCTGGAGAGAGCAGTTTGTCAGCGCGGTTACCGTGAGCGCAGGTAGGCTGCTATACTTCCTGCATATGTGCTGGCAAGTTCCTGTGCCAGAGACAATCTTCTAAAATTTCTAAAATATCTTTGGCCTGAAATAGAGAGGTAGGAGAATAACAAAGGAAATAATGGAAACTAGAGGAAGCCGTCACTGGGAAGTTGGTCTTTATTTGGTGCGTACCAATCTCTTTTGAGACAGGGGTTAATGCAGTTCGAACTCCAGTCAATAGCAAGTGGTTTGATTGACAGGTTGACAGGCTCATTTGTTATCTGTTCCGCACTAGTCTGTCTCAGTTATTTAGCCAACATCAGGCATTCATTGTCCTTCTTGTCCCCTCACTTTGGCCCTTTAGGTGATGATGATGAGGAGGAGAGTGGAGAGGAGCGTCTGCCCTCCTGCTTTGACTACATCATGCACTTCCTCACTGTCTTCTGGAAGGTTCTCTTCGCCTTTGTGCCACCTACGGAGTACTGGAACGGTTGGGCGTGTTTCATCGTGTCGATCTTTCTGATTGGAGTCTTAACAGCCGTGACAGGTGACCTGGCCTCCCACTTCGGCTGCACTGTGGGACTGAAGGACTCTGTCACTGCTGTGGTGTTCGTGGCACTGGGCACCTCTGTACCAGGTGAGCAAATGTGACCATCCTTTGTTGAATGCCTGTAAATACGTAAAGGAAGGCAGGCTAATATATTCATTACTCCATGCAATTATTCTTCAGGTGGGTGAATGGATAAATTAATGAATGAATAAATTAACGAATGAGGTATTCGTTTATGGCACGGTGCTTTCAAGTGGAAAACTTGTTAGCCAATTTTTGTGTGTAATGAAATGCAATCATTACAGTTGAGATGTCACTATTTACATCTTGCTTGTTTGAAGTGATTTGATATACGTATATGCAGGCATTATATCAGTTAAAATGCACATTTCCCCTTAAAACACACACATGCACACGTACACTCACATACAGGATCAGTTAGATGTGTGTGTGTATATATATCTGTATTAACGTAGTTGATGTAGTTACGTGAGAGCTTGTCTTTTTTGTGTTTGCGTTCACACATTTCCCAGGTTCACTTGTAACCTGTTAAAGTGACCCATTAACCCCTTCCTCCCCCTCTCTCCACGCGCTCTCTCTCTCCTGCTCCACAGACACGTTTGCCAGTAAGGTTGCAGCCATCCAGGACCAGTATGCAGACGCCTCCATCGGGAACGTGACGGGCAGCAATGCCGTCAACGTCTTCCTTGGCATCGGCGTGGCGTGGACCATCGCTGCTGTATACTGGCGTACCAAGGGCAAACCCTTCCGGGTGGCGCCGGGGTCCCTGGCTTTCTCGGTCACCCTCTTCACCGCGCTGTGTGTGGTGAGCGTCAGCGTGCTCCTGTACCGCCGTCGCCCCTCGGTGGCCGCAGGCGAACTCGGCGGCCCGCGGACTTGCAAGATGCTGACGTCGTTGTTCTTCATAGCCCTCTGGCTTGTCTATATTCTGCTTGCCTCCTTGGAAGCATACTGCCACATTCCTGGATTCTGAAAGAAAGAAAGCAAGAGAGAAAGGGAAAGAGAGAGAGAGAGAGAGAGAGAGGGAGTAGAAAGAGAGAAACAGGCAGAAAAAGTTATCATGGTAGACAAATCTTTTCTATTATGTTTTAATATTTTAAACAAACTGTGAGTCTTTCCACACTGGTCATTTCCTCTCTCCTTCAGTCCTCTCTGTGCTCTAAAGCAGTACACCACCATACTATACTCTCTGTTCTCTAAAGCAGTACACCACCATACTATACTCTCTGTTCTCTAAAGCAGTACACCACCATACTTTCTTTGCCTTATTTACTAGAGTACCATCTCTGAAGCTGTCTTAAAGTTGTCCATTTTAGTAACCAATGAAACTCCCTCTTCCATCCCTCCCCCCAAGTTTGAGCCAATCCAAAACAGATTCAGTGAGGATGACCTCCAGTTACACTTGCCTCCTCCTTTTCAACGGTGTTAAGTGTCAGTGTTGTTATTGTGTAACTGTGATGATGATGTTCTATCAGGAGACATCAGGACCGAGATGGGATTCAAATAAAATGTTGGACATTCTGTATGTATTCATACGTGAAGGAACTGAAGCGTGTTTCAAGATGAAATAACATGAGAGGAAACAGTACAGATAATATGTAGATTTTATGATGTGAGGTGGGACAAGACATTCTGAATCCAGACTCTAAAAGGTAAGATGAAGGACCAATCAGAGCAGACATCTTTCTTCTGAAATGACAATGTTATAAACATTACATAATTCAAAACCTTAAGGGCTTGGTGTCTGGACCTTAAACATGGTATCTGAGGACCAACAGCTGAGCTGAACCTGTGGTGAAGGAGTGGTGTGAGCTGGTATTTCAAACAAGCCTCCATCATGCTGAAGGAAAAAGTGGTTCTGAGGAAGCACTCGGTAGCAGAGACCTTTGCCATCGCCAACCATGTAAAGAGGACAGTGTTTGAAGTCCACTCTACCCCCACCCGTGTCTATACGAACACACTGATGGTGTAATCTAAAGGTGGTGTTATTACTATCATTATTGTTATTACTATTTGTTTTTATTATTGTGTATTGATTATTTGATTGTTGTTGTAAAAAGCTACAGCATCACTGGTACAGCACGTTTATCACTTGTCACTGTATTGTTGAGGTGAGCATTTGTAGCACGTGGGTTGTGTAGCTGTGATGATCAAATGAGTGGTTGATAGTGTGTGTATTTGTAGTATGATAGAATAGAAAAGAGAGAGAACAGAGAGAGAGAGAGAGAGCAGAGAGAACATTATGAATACGTCTCCCTCCTCCCCTATATCTGTCTACTGTAATCCCTTGTTTAGAATGATGGATGGAGTCGTCATACACAAAAGAGCGAAAATGGGGAGAGAAAAAAAGAAAAGGTGTGACAGATATAGTTACTCGTGCAGATATTTAGCTATTCTGAGGAACTGCCTCAGACTAATACATTGTTTTGAGTGATAGAATGCGTATGCAGTGTATTTTTAGTACCTCCTGTTGCTAGGCAACCATCCCAGAGAGTCGTTGTCTTGTCTGAGCCTGGGTCTGTTGATACTCTCTCTCTGTCTGAGTGTGTGTGTGTGTGTGTGTGTGTGTGCGTGCAGTATAATCTCCTTACAAGGTTGTTACCTTTCTTTCTAGCTGTGTAGCTACACTTAAGGCTTCCTGAATTCGAGTGGCAGCCCTAAACATGCCAATGAAAAACAGCAACTGTAATTGGATTCCATAGCCAGACAGTGAGTGTGTTTTCTGAATGAGTGAGAGAGAGAGAGAGAGAGAGAGAGGTTCAGTCTTGTTTTTAATAAAGAATGGCGGGAATTAGGAGAGTTGTCTGTGGATTAAGATTTATCCTAGAGAGCATGACGATCAGTTTTTTTTTAGTTTTAGAAAGCAAATATGACTATACTGACACACTCACACACAAAAATACACACTCACGCAGAGCAGATTATGAACCAAACTTTGGTTTGTAGTGAAGTGTCCCCACTGGCTGATCTCACAGCATTCTGATACAACAAGTGAGAGAGTCCAAGTGTTACTGACTTTTTACCTTGACAACCAGAGAGAGCAAGAAAGTGCACACACACACACACACACACACACACACAGTATCGTGGTTCTACAGTGGCATACTTTTACAATACTGCAAGCATTCTTTTCACATGCCCACATTTCTCACTCTCTCAGCCATCATACCCTCCCAATACACACACACACACACACCCCTATTTATTCACTCAGATTACTGTTTTCTCACAAGTTATTATGTGATACTAAGGTTTACTGTAAACTAGACTATTAGCAAAGCAGATTCAATTACCTAAACCCTTTTAGCTCAAATTCAATTACCCAAACCCTTTTTAGGTTTTAGCCCTTCTTCTATACATTTTTGATTACACCTGTATTTGGTGTTTGTGGGAGTGGAAGGATGGGGGAAGGTTGATTTGTCTTTACGTTGAATTAAAACTGTTAGGTTATGTGTGAAAAAAAGTTTCACAAAGTAGCAGCTACCATTCCAGTCAATATTTGTGTGCGAGTGTTGAACACTCAAAACTGCATCTGTGATTCCTGACGTTATCCATTACTTCTCTTTCTTTGTCACTAATTTCATCATTTTGTCATAACTGCTTCCTGTCTGCATACAGGATGTGAAAGGAAAGGGATTGCTGAGATTGTGTCATCCTGTTTTTAGATACACGTTACCTCTTACCCTGAGAAGCAGAGCAGGAGACTAGGCACTCAGTGGATGATTCACTGAGCTTCTGCGCTCGCAGAGTTGGTAACCTTCATCCTCCTAATGTCGTTCTTCTTCTACTGGGGTTTTACAGAATGTCATTTCAGGATATTTCCAAACCACACAGGTCGAACATTTATTCCTTTAAATGAGAAAACTTTCAAACGTAGCTGAGCAGAGAGATGCTTGTGAGGATCTATTCAAATACAAATAAACGTTCCCAGAGAGAAGGGACAGACAGAGGGAGGGTGAGGGAGGGAGAGAGAGAGAGGGAGAGAGAGAGAAAGAGAGAGAGAGAGAGAGAGAGTGTGAGGGAGGGAGAGAGAGAGAGAAAGAGAGAGTGTGAGGGAGGGAGAGAGAGAGAGAGAAAGGGTAAGGGAGAGAGAGAAAGAGGGTGAGGGGGAGAGAGAGAGAAAGAGGGTGAGGGGGAGAGAGAGAGAGAGAAAGGGAGAGAAAGAGGGTGAGGAGGAGAGAGAGAGAGAGAGAGAAAGGGAGAGAGAAAGGGTGAGGGAGGGAGGCAGAGGGAGAGAGAAAGAGAGAGGGTGAGGGAGAGGGAGAGAGAGAGAGAGACTGTGTTTTTGTCTCTATGCTGATTTGACAGGAGTTTAGGCATGCTGGTCTAAAGCCTGCCATTCTCCCTGATACTCTGTCATTCACTAGAGAGGAACAACAGAAAGAGGAAAAAAAGCAAGGGAAAGCCTGTCCCCCTGGAGGGTGAGGAAAGGATGGAGAGAGAGACAGAAAAACACAGAGTCTGTGTTTAGAAACGGTGCGTGAGGCTACGTGCCAGGATAAAACAGTGAATGAATGCCGAGGTGGTATTTGAACGACCAGCGAAACCCACAGAGCAGGAGAGGCTGGTGCCGACACTGTGACTGGCATGTTGGAGAGACCCTCCGGGAGCTGGAGAGACCAGCTGCATCCACACAGAGCAGCGCGGTGGAGGTTTGGCCGACAGGCTGCGGAGCTCGGAGGGGTGTTACCTGGGTTACCTTAACATGTCTGGGTGTTTAAGATATGCCTAAATGTATTCACCCTGCACCAAAACCCAAAAGAGGGGAAGAGGGTCAGGGGGAGACCTCAGAAGCAGGTGGAAAACTTGATTATTTGATGGCTGTTCTAAATAATGAAGAACTTAAGCTAATATGACATAAGTTGAGGGCAGTTGATTCATAGCCATTCTGGGTCATAACCTTTAAATTGTTTACTTTCAATGTAGATACCCTCAAAATACATTATACACTCAAGATAAACTATAAAAACTGTTACTCTCCTCAAACAAAGACAGGAATCTAACAGAAGATTCTAGAAACAATGAAGTGGAAGTGAAACAATGAAGTGAAGCTTTGCAAGCACATTTTTCTGGAAGGTTTCTGGAAAATGTTTTCCCACTCAGTATCATCAAGTATCATCTAGTATCATCTAGTATGTGTTTAAGCTTTTCAATAACACCACACAAACTAATTCCACTTAAGTGTGTGAGAAGAGTGGACATACACGTTTTGTGGATCTTACGTGTTGTTACTTTGACAACATCGGATGAAGAAAACAAACTCAGAATGTGAGTATTTGGGTCTTAATATAAACAATCAGACCTTTCTGAGTGAAGAGTGGAATCTAGCAGTTTTACCTTATAACTTTGCTCAAACTTTGCTGTTTAAAAAGAACTGAAATACCCAGGAAAAGTGGCAATTTCTGACAAAATCCTCTATTTATTGAATGTACATTTCCATATATCATTCCACTGAGTCAATAAAACTTACATCCAGAACCATCATCGTTCCCTTTAACAAGACACACCAGTTCATCTGTACTTACAGTGTTTCAGGAAGAAAGATCAGGAAACATAAAGGTGACGAGAGAGAGGGAACAGAAAAAAGACAGATAAGTGTGTGTGTGTGTGTACATATATATATATATATATATATATATATAAAAAATCACATGCACTTGATTTAATCTGCGAGTCAAGGTGGAGCAGAACTAGCCCTTGGAGAAGCAGTCGTTCTGCCTTGTCAGTCCTGGCCTGCTGTGGAGCTCATCTGTGGTTTATAGAAATATATCACAGCACTGTGCTTTTTAAGTCAATCAATCAACCAACCAACCATTCTTCTCCCTTTAAGAAGAATATAATAATGGCCAGAATTACTACTTAAATATGTTTAACTATATTTAACTACATATTGTGCCAAATCCGTCAGTCTGGATCTACATAACAATCTGTTTATAATATATGTTTATATTATCTCTACTATATATAATAGATGTTTAAAAAAAAAAAAAAACCCTAACCCTAGCAAAAAAAAAAAAAAAAGTGCACCAATGAGAAAATGGAAAAAACTCTGAAGAATATAAGAATTTAATAGATTAAGACAAAGGTAAATAATGTAACAAAATTATTACACTTTTCTGTGTCATCAGGTGTCTGGCCATAGGAACTGAATATGAGATTCTTCAATTCTTAAAATGTACAAGAACCACAAGGGCTACTGTTTGTATGAAAAAAGTGCCTTCTTTAGTGTCCCCAGAAACACTAACGTAGATTATACTAACCCACAGGAGTCCCAGAGTTCATCAAAACAAAGTGAGGACCAAGACGACATCAGCCAAGCCACATGCGAGTTTATACAAACATTTAAAAATTGTGAAAAGCAGACAGCTTGAGGACTTTAATGCGGTTCCCCCCATTAATACAATGACAGGCAGCAGATGACAGTTTGAGGGGTTGGATAAATAGTTGGTGGGTGTGTGTGTTTGAAATATTGTGAGATAAACCTAAACTTTGACAGTTTTATCATACTCTGAAGGTTCCCTCTTATGTAGGAACACACCACACATCACCTGGAATTACCTACAACTCCCTCCCTCAGTAGAAATCACATGATTAACATGAAACATAAAATCACGTGATTAACATGAAACATAAAATCACGTGATTAACATGACCCACATACAATGCAGCTATTGGTTTTAAGATTTATACTGATGTAATTTATACCATATCTAAAATCCAATGTCATATACACAATTTTTTAATAGAATCTAGACCAATAACAATGATTCTCAACATACATTATGAAACAACATCATTTCCACCCATTCAGATGGACATTTAAAAGCTTTGGACATATTATTAAAGATGTCAGGCTGCATGACTTCTACTGCAACCATGTACATTCATGCCTGTCTCCTACACCCACGGATACACACGACAGCCTTCGCCTTAGCACTGGACTACACACACACACACACACACACACACACACACACACACACACACACACACACAGTGGTCTGAGGCTTGACAGATTTTTTTTTTTTTCCACCTGCTAAAATCTCAGCTCGGCCCTAAAGGACCACTGAACTTTCTCTTTTGAACCTCTTCTTTCTCTATGGACTTGCAGAATAGCAGCTCCTAGTTCTTCTCTGATGATCATCCATGCAGCTCACTCAATATGATTAAATTAACTGACTGTCATTGCTCCCATGATCACGTGTAATTTCAGACGTTTGCTGACTAGGGGTGGGGGGGGGGTTTAAAAACTGGAGTAGAAGCAGAGATGATCGGGACACGAGAAGGAGAACATGAAGAATACATCATGGAGAGAAGGAAGAGATCATTTGGCCTGTTTACTTAAAATGAGGCTCTCATCCATTACCATAGATTAAAGACAAATAGCCCAGAGCACGATAAGCACGAATCCTTAATGAGAGATCAAATCAAATCAGTCCCATGCTATAAATCCCAAGGGTACTCAGCTCAGATATACTGCTCTTCTCCGTCTATTATGCAACAGGGTTATGAGACTGAGCAGACCTTGACCTTGGAGTGCCACGTAGTATTTTCCTCTCGTGATCTCCCATTTGAGAGCCACTTCCCCCGGGGGGGGGGGCTGGGTTACACAGGAACGATTTGTTGAGTCTGCTCACCACTGTGCAGCAGGCTGAAGGTGGCGTGGAATGAAAGGTAAATATGGCCAAGTTTCCTCCACACATTAGTGGTTTCAGTGAAGCACAGTGCATGGGATCCACACACCAATTATGCATGGAATTAGAAAGCAAGGATTAGAATAAGCCATGTCACAGATGGGGAGATTGAGGGATGGGGAGAGAGACAAAGATAATGGGAGAGAGGGGGATAGAGAGACAGACAGATAAAGGAAGGATTGAGGAAGATCGGGGGGGTTGTACACATCGTACTCAAAATTTGAGTTAAAAGTTAAGAATAAAATGACCAAAGAGCAATGAACAAGAATTACTATTCACACACAAATCTCTGCAAGTGCACTCAAATGCATGGACCCACACACACACAGTCATTCTCACACATGCAATAAAATATCCATTACATTAATGTATTTTGCCTACTGCAGAAATATGTAGTGAGAATGAACTTTATTGTACAGAGGGAATGGGCAGTTGGCTTGTAGGTCTGGCCATCTGCGCATCATTATGTAAACAAGTACTGTTCAGATTAAGCATTATCCTACATTTGCATTACAGTCACAAGAAACCTACTGCACTGCTAAAGCTACACTGCCACCTGCAGGATGATTCTGTGTACTACAGTTAATGCTCCCCCATCCTCACACACCACAGAAATAAATAACATTCTTTCTTTAAAAACTCCGTCTCTTGCACAGGCGCAGGACACACAGGCATTAGTGTACATGAGTACCGGCACAGCAGAAGCAATCCATTACAACTTTGGCTAAAAACATCACTTTGGTTAAAAGGAAGAAATGCAATAAAAAGACTAACAAACAAAATAAATGCTGACTTTAAAGATGAAGCAGAAAAACTATTTGTGGTGAAAAGAGCTCGAACCTGTCAAGGAAAGCGCGAGTGGGCATGTGGGCATGTGTGTGTTTGTGTGTGTCTGTGTGATTTTTATGTGGGTGCATGCGTGTGTGGAATAAAAGAAAAATAAAACTGTAAAAAATAAATCCTTTAAAAACATTTATACATCTTTCAGTAATACCATTCGTATGAGAGCCCAGTGAGAAACATGGCATGAGAGGAAAAGCACAACAGGAACCGACGCAGTCACACCGACACGCAAATGCAGTCACACCGACACGCAAACGCAGTCACATCGATGCAGTCACACTTACGCAAATGCAGTCATACCGACACGCAAACGCAGTCACATCGATGCAGTCACACTTACGCAAATGCAGTCATACCGACACGCAAACCCAGTCACACCGCCGCAGTCACACCCACACGCAAACGCAGTCACACCGGCGCAGTCACACCCACACTCAAACGCAGTCACACCGGTGCAGTCACACTGACACGCAAACACAGTCACACCGACGCAGTCAGGCCAACGCAGTCACACTGCTGTAAGCTCCGACTCAGATGTCACAGGCGTGCTGGAGGAGGAGGAGTCCCCCAGTGAGGCGCTGTTGTCCAGGCTTTGGCTCCAGCTATGACTGGGTGAAGGGAAAGGGGGCGTGCTGCAGTTGGAGGGCGGGCCTGACCCGGCGTTATCACGACTGGGGAACTGACTGAAGAGGGCGTCGCTGCGGAGGCCTTTGCTCTCCAGCTCCCCCTGCAGGTAGCAGCAGATCTCTTCAGGTAAACGCTCAAGCTCTGCCTCACAGTCCCGCTCCAAACGCAACAGGTGCTGTAGACGGAGCAGCACAGACAGAAAGGGACTTTTCTCAGTTTTTCAGCACTTTTACAAATTGCTCCTGAGCATCTATGAAATGCCAAACACAAAGGAATTAACAGAAATATTTAAATCAGCTACTGAAAAAAGCAAAGCGTGAGAGGTGAAAAGCACCAAAGAGGAATAGGAAGAGAGCAGGGGGAGGGAGGGAGCAGGGGGAGGGAGCAGGGGGAGGGAGCAGGGGGAGTAGGAGGGAGCAGGGGGAGTAGGAGGGAGCAGAGGGAGGGCAGGAGAGGCAGCATGGACTCACCAGGGGCTGCTCCTCCTCCAGCGTCTGTAAGATCTCCCTGTGCTGCACCTTGAGCCTCTCCTGACGCTTCTCCTGAGTTTCATCCAACTGCAGACACAGAATGAAAACATAGCTGGAATATGTGTGTGTGTGTGTGTGTGTGTGTGATAGAGACAAAGAGAGACACATTTCCGTAAATAGTAGGATAGAAATGATAGAGATTGATGAGAGACAGAGAGAAGGAGAGGGCAGTGAGAGGAACAGTGTCTCCCAGGCCAACTGTTGGCACGGTGAGGAAAATGGCTGATGAGAGCGTCTCACAGCTTGGGTGGGGCATAGAAACACAGAGCCATGGCACTCTGTGCAACCTGAACCAATCATGTGCTTCCACCTTCAGCCTCTGATCAGACTTCTCTATAAATCATGAGCAAACCAACCTTTCTCATCCTGTCAGCTATGCAAAATCACTCTAACTTCCAAAAAAAAAACCCCACAAAAAACAAAAAAATGATATTTCTATTGAAATGTCTGTAGTAGTAGGGATACATAGGGAATGAGGAAGAAAAATGTGGAAGGGAGAAGAGAAGAGAGACAAAGAGAGAGAGATAAAGAGAGAGAGAGAGAGAGAGAGAGAGAGAGAGAGAGAGAGAGAGGGAGAGAGAGAGAGAGAGAGAGAGAGAGAGAGA
>JAOYMR010000016.1:6854096-6871404 GCA_025802075.1 Tenebrosternarchus preto | reverse complement strand
CAACCAAACAAAACACCCCCCCCCCACACACACACCCACACAAACACACACAAACGCGCGCACACACACAAACGCGCACACACACACAAACGCGCACACACACACAAACGCGCACACACACACAAACGTGCACACACACACGCACGCCATTTGGGACTTTAGTTAGATACCACAGTACAAACAGTATAATAGAGTATAAATATGAACATGTAGAACAGGAAACAGGAAAACACTAACATGGATCTAATATGCCAGATCACATGTACTTACACTGGCGTGAGTTTGAGTGTGTTTGCTCGAGTGTTTCTGAGCGTGTGCGCGTGTGTGTATGTGTGTGTGCATGTGTAAGTGTGTGTGTGTGTGTTTGTGTGTGTGCATGTGTAAGTGTGTGCGTGTGTGTATGTGTGTGTGCATGTGTAAGTGTGTGTGTGTGTGTTTGTGTGGACTCAAACCTTCTTGAGGTGTTTCTTGCGTAGTTCCTTCAGGTCTTTGCACTGCTTCTTCAACAGCTTCCCATATGACTTATGTTGCCTGAAATCATCTATGGACTGAGGCTCTATCACTATAGTGATACACACACACACACACACACACACACACGCACGCACGCGTACACACACACACACACACACACTTACTTAATTGACAGAAGGTTTGCCCTGACAATGTTAAGCTTGTTGAGGTTGAGTATAATGGTGATAGGTGATGATGATGATGATGAAGGCTGCTATGCCCTACCCGTTAATATACTGTGGACCAGGTCTTCTTTATGGCCTAAAATATTACACAGTGACAAGCAGATCACTCAGACAAGTTACAGCATCAGTGAGAATGGATCGACATTACAGACTCGCGTACATGCACACGTATGCATAAATATATACACGCAAATGTTTATAGATAAACACATGCATACAGACACACACAGAGTGCACACACACCATTAAAGAGTCCCATCCTTCCCAAAGACGAGTTTAAGCTCAAAAAATAAACACTTCACCATGACTTTGTCCCACCTGGTCAATCTCACTAATTAATTCAAACTGCTAAGTTGAGTTAATTAGCAAACCCGGTCTGGAACAAAATACAAAAGCTTTTACTTCCTGGACTTGAACTCGTCCACCTCCAGAACAGTGTGTGAAGCGCCCAGCGTATGTAACAGAGTGGTGTGGAGAGCCCAGGAATCAGGGGAGTCTGAGAGAGGCAGGAGGGGAGTGGAGGACTGAGGGCGTGGGTGGAGCTGCTGTGGAGATGGTGGTGATGCTGTACCTGCTCCAGACACCACCTCTGCCACCACTGGGGGGAGAGCTGCAGGGGGCACTAGGGGAAACTCAGTGGTAGTCATGGCAGTGCAGTCCACTTTGTCTCCCTCATCCTGCTTTGCCTGAACTCGCTACACACACACACACACACACACACACACACACACGCATGTGACACACTATTTCCAGTGATGCGGGAAATCATACATGCGTTGGTATACACACACACACACACACACACACACACACACAATTACTTTACCAACCTCATTGTTGTCTTCCATGAACACTGCCAGCTGCCTGTCTCTCTGGTCCAGTGCATGTTTGATAGGATTGGTCAGAGCCTCAGCATACACTAATACACACACACACACACACACACAAATGTTACAGGTCACAGGACAGTCCAGGTATATCGCATTACATTTGAAACGGAACATCATCTATAATATGTTTCAAACTGCGTTCACATTCACATTTATTTCGATTGCATTTGTTTAAGTAAGAATACATTTGGCAGTTTAATGCACAGGCTGTAATAACTCAGCTGGACTGAGCTGGATGGAGCCTTGGTGGGAGCAAAAGCTGCATCTCTTCACCTTGGTGCTCGTTGGGGATGTAGTCCTGGACTTCAGTGTACACCAGCAGAGAGGCCATCAACAGTGGCTGATTAAGTTCATTCTTCAGGTTAATGTAATGGTACCCTGTAACACGGACACACACACACAAAAGTTCAGCTCTCACTCCTCTCAAACCTTGAAGATCGACTGAGATTCAAGGTCATTTACATAGAGTCAGCTGTGTCTGTACTGACCTGGTCGTAAGGCCACTACTGGCAAAATCCGGTGACCTATGAACTTCCCGTTCTCCTCAAAAACAGCTACCCTCAGAGATGCAAGTGTGGGCAACACAACCTACAGACAGAGAGAGAGAGAGAGAGAGAGACAGATGGTGGTGAGAGGAATAAAATTAGTGAGAGGGAGACAAATAGAGAGGGAACCAAATTTGAATCAAACTAACCAGACCATTGTCTGCATTTATGTATTGTTGTCTTATCACCATTATCATTATATAATACTCTGCTTTAGCAACAGTTGTTTTGATACACGTCATTGAAGCCATTTGGATCTGAATGTGAATCTGAGAGAAAGAGAGAACAATACAGAATACTGATCTCTCCTGCAGTAAAGAAAGAACAATATAGAATACTGATCTCTCCTGCAGTAAGGGGAACAATATAGAATACTGATCTCTCCAGCAGTAAAGAGAGAACAATACAGAATACTGATCTCTCCTGCAGTAAAGACAGAACAATATAGAATACCGATCTCTCCTGCAATATAGAGAACAATACAGAATACTGATCTCTTGTGCAGTAAAGAAAGAACAATACAGAATACTGATCTCTCCTGCAGTAAAGCATGTCACATTCATGTCTAATGTAAAGACGTATGTGTTTACCTTAATGAAGACGAAAGGCTCATCTTCCCACACTGGGTCCATCGAGTTATTATTGGATGTTCTGGTGCGGTATTTCCTCTTGGTGTCCGTAGGCAACCCAAACATGTCCACCTCCACATACACACCCACCTTCTTATCAGTCAGAAACTGGCCTGACACAATCTGTGAGGGACAGCCAGACAGCACATATACAAACGAGGTTTGAGATGCACGTGCTTACGCGGGCACACGCGGGCACACACGGAACGTAAGATGCATCGTACCTTGATCTTGACGGTGTTGGCCACGATGCCGTCCACGATGTTCTCCGTGAAGGGGTCGAAGTGCTTGTCTGTGCGCCTCATGAACTCGGGCTTCAGCAGGTACCCACAGCGGCCATTGTACTCAAACACGCCCATGTTGAGCTGCATAGGCAGATCTGAGCCACGCCCACCACCAAGGTCACATGGGCCTCAATGCAGACTACTTCACAGGCTTTTGTTTGGTTGGTTGACATGAATGAAATTGCTGAGATGGAAAATGTTTGAAGTGTAGGCAGTGTATATCGTGAGGCACGTACCGAGCGTCTGGAAGTTGAGCGCCACCATCTGGCAGCCGACGTTCCAGAAGAGCTGAGGCATGTAGTTGCTGGAGTCCACACGTGTACCTTTGGGATAGATCCGACTCAACTGTTTCTTATTGTATCTGAACACAGACAATTCAGGAAATACAACATGAACATACATACACACACACACACACACACACATACACACACACACAGCTGACAGAACACAACATAAGCCCTGCCAAACATGCAAAGGATACTCCACAAACTCGATGGGCGAGTTCTTCAGAGTGTCCATACCTTTGGTCTCCACAAAGGAGGACATTTCGAAATACTTGTTCCTCTCTGAGAACACAAGGAAAAAAAGTTTAAAAGCTCATAAAAGCATGACTGGGTGTGGAATTTGTGTGGGTCCACATTTTCTTATGATTGTGCGCAGACTCACTTGCCGCCACCTCAAAGGATTTGAATTTGACCGGTTCGATGTAGTTCACCAGCGTGGACATCTCTTCTGTAGCGTTCACTTCACTGTACGCTGTTCCCTGAGAGAGAAACCAGGAGGGGCAGAAGACAGAGCTAAGCGGCTTCTCCAAGGTACAGGGGCAGTTTGGTTCTCCTATTGCCCACCACAGAATATGAGCCAGCGCTCGAGTCCTCTCCACACTCCCAGAAAACCCAGGAGTTCAGAGCAGGCATTTGGACCACTTGTAATTTGCATATGTATTTATAACAGAATATATTTAAACATTTAAAAATGCTTCATATTCATATTTAAAAATTTTCATATTTAAACAGGAAATAAAAATGTGAGAAGAGCTACAATGACCCAGGAGACACTGCTGTGTGAATCTAATTCTCCTTCAACTCTGTCTAAAGCTTTTTTGGGGACAACATTTCTGTTTCATCCTGTTTGATGTTCTTTAGCCTATTTGGTTGATGTTTGCTGATATTGGTTTATTGATCAATCAGAAACTTTTTGTCAGGCGTGTCAGTTGTTCTAGTGTTAAGAGAAACAGAGAAACACACACACAGACAGCTTGAAAGAGAGAAGAACATGGTGTACCTCATCAGAATGATGTTTTTTGGGGTCCGTCACTGGTTCTTCTTCTTCTTCATCATCGCTCTCTCCATCTCCACGATCTGCACCAGAACATGCCAATGCACCATAAAAATATGCACAACCCCCCCCCAACACATTCAACATTCAACTAATGAAATGAGTGCGTTTCCCCAAAACACTGCAACACAATGCTTAGCTTTAAATGGTACAGCGAGAATCACGCTGAACACACACACACACACACACACACACACACACACGCACACTCTCTCTCTCTCATTTATCATGATGATTTTGGAAAACTGGACACTGATTCCATACCCTAAACTACAAAGTGGCACCATTATGACATCAGTCAGAACCCTGAGTGGTTTAGACTAAATGTCAGTCAAGCACCAACCCACCAATGGACTTCCGGATATCGCTGTCTTTGACCATCCTCTCTGCCAGATTCTCGCCCCCATTGGACATGATTTGTCTTGCCTCCCATTCAGACAACGAACAATCTAAACACAAATCTTTTCATAAATAGACATGAAATGGACACAGGCATGACAACCACGCACAAAACTGGGAAACCTGAGAAAGCACGAGTGCATGCATACACACAGCACGATGAACTACAGCATGTACAACGATCTGGGAACAGCATCCTAATCCACATCGTTCTTCACACTCAGAATGAGTGTGAGTAGCAGTCAGATAAAAAAAAATAATGCAAAGATGAATGTAACTGTGTATGTAGGTCTCTTAAGTGTGTGTGTCTGTGCTGACCGAGAGGCGAGACTTGCTCTTCGGCGCCCTCTCCTGGCTTGCGCCTGACGCTGCCTCCGTTCCACGTGCGGTGCTCATGCTTCTTCTTGTTCTTGATCAGGATCTTACCCATAAGCTCCTGAGGGCTGGGCAGCTGCTGACCTGGGACCAGCTGTAGCAGAACCAAACAGCTTTATTCAGCAGGTCATGCCATCAATGCAGTGGATAAATTTAACCAGCAAGGGGCATTAAACATATTGCCTCTCCAGGTTTATTTTAATGGTCTTTTTAAACCTTTAAAAAGACCATTAAAATATCTTAGCTGTTATCATCTTAACCCTGCAGTGAAGTAAAGTGATTTTAGCACAAAAAAAAGAGATGACAAGCATGTTATTCTAACATCTGGCCTTGGATTAAATGTTTTAGTGTGCTGCTCTGTTATTCTAATATCTGTTCTTGGATTAAATGTTTTAAGTGCTGCACTGGATTAGGGATTAGCCCACTATGGACAGTCACATTCAGGGTACGATGCTCCCCAATGCTTTAGGGAGCAATTGAGGTCAAGGTGAAAGGTAATGGATGAGCGGTGGTGGTCGAACAACGACTCACCGGGTTCTTCTCCAACGGATCGATGAGCAGCGCATCACCAAAGATGGAGCGGCAGTACTCGGCCATTTTAGCCTGCTGCTTCGTGCTGGTGTGAGAGACCAGGGACGGGGACGAGGATGAGGATGAGGAGGACAGGGGGAGGAGGCAGGACACCGGGGGGGAGGGGCGTGGTTAAGTAGGAGGGTGGAGAGTAATGTAAAAAATAGATATGATGTGAAGTTTATTTATCCATTTGGTCACACAGCCAAACCCCCCCAATACATGCAGAGTTACGAATCTACACTTACGAATCTACGTGATTCTCGAAGGAGAGGATGACTGGGTATTGAGAGGTTTTGAACGCACTCTCAGCGATGGCCTCTATCACCTCCTGCAGAAGACACACGAGGAAGACAGGAGTGTATCAGACATGACAACGGCGTCAGCCGTTTGGAGCTGTCGGAGGGAGACCCAGCGGAGGAAACCGAGGGAGGCAGGAGAAAGGGGGCAGGGAGGTGGCCACACCTTGAAGGGGATTTCCGTTGTCATGGTGAAGCCGTGTGTGATGATGGGCTCTTCGTCGGGGGGTCGGCCCTTCCAGCAGTCCAGCTCAACACAGCGACAGCCTGTCAGAAGCACCTGTCTGTACATCTCTACTGAGGAAAGCCCTGTTAACTGGCCCACTGCAGGCAGGCGCACACACACACACACACACACACACACATGCGAAGATGAAAAAATTGTAGTGAATTAATTCTCAAAAACCCTGTGAGGATGTGTGGTGTGTGTACAAACCTGTGAGGTAGGTGTTGTGTGAAGAGTTGATGAAGTAGTGAGACAGTGGTTGGTTCATGTCATCCATGATGTCAAACCTCTCAGGAGGAACCACTGCGTTTTCATCTCCTCCCAGAAACTTACTGAAGCTCATCAGGGAGATCTGATCTACACACACACACACACACACATGTATATATGTACACACTCTTTGTACTACCATAATCCTGAGTGCTCTAGAGTTTGTGCGTGTATTACCTCTCTCAAGCTGGCTGGCGTTGGCCTCGTACTTCTCCATGAGCTGGCGAACCTGTTGGCGTTTGAGGGGTGGATACAGCACCTCGTTCAGACGAGAGTCCCTCTGCTTGTGGTTGATGAAGTCCATCAGCTGATCCAGAGACAGGAAGGGCTTTCCTTTAGATCCACTACAAACACAAACACATACATGCACGCACGCATGGTTAAAACGTCACAGAGTGCACAGATGTTCCAGTATTGCTCAGTCTTGTCCCAGTTCACGGCATTGTCCCAGTCCACAGGACTGTGAAGTCCTGAACTCCCCCCCCCCCTCACGTACAGCTCCATGAAGATTTGGTCGATCTCGGGCCTCAAGCACACATTGTTGAGGAACGTTTGGAACTTCTCCCACGTGAACTCGTCCAGCTTCACCCCTTCTGCCTGAGAGGAGAAGACCATGTCTGTTCATCACCCAACAGCAACCTCACATGATTCCACCCTCATTCAAGCTTCTTCACCTTTGAGGATGCATTAAAAGCTTTGTGTTACTCATGTATTATTTGAGTTTAATCCGTTTAATCTAGGTCGTAGTTGTGCAACAGAGGAGTGGCTTGAGTAACAAATGAATACACAAACAGATAAATGATCTATCAAATCTAAAGGTGTATGGTGGTTAACGTAGTGCTGCGGAAACACAGACTGAATTAGGCACAAACCCAAGGTCTCGTTTCCTGTACATTTATCTACCACTAAGTTCCTTGAATGTAGAGATTAAATGCTGCGCTTTCCAAGCTTTTCAGTTTATTCCTAACTTTTGCCAACAGAGGGCAGTGCACAGCAAAACAAAACAAAAACCAGGTACTCAGCAATGAGTGCCCATTACCACAGATCCAGGAACAGTAGCCAAAATCAACACAGCATATGCAAATTAACATTACATTATGCAAAGAAAGAAAAAGGAAAAACATGAAAGGCAGGAAACAAACAAACAAAACATTAGAGTGAAAGATAATGAGAAAAAAATGATAGAGAGATGAGAGAGAGCTATAGAAGGAGAACACCGTATGGATGTGACCACCCCTAGTCAACAGTGTTATGTCGACAAAGCAAAAGGTGTTTAGACACACACAAACACGCAGGCATGCACGCACGCACGCACGCACACACACACACACACACACACACACACACGAGTGAAGGAGCACTTCAGAGAATAGGGGATAAAGGTTACTGCTGATCAGCAGATTGATTAATGGCATAAATAATTAATTAATAACTGAATACCCTCTTAGTCAAAAGGCCACAATGGTCCAGTGCCGTCTCCACTCGTTTCTTGTCAGAGAACATCTTCAAAATACTGAAAGAGAGAGAGAGAGAGAGAGAGAGAGAGAGAGAGAGAGAGAGAGAGAGAGAGAGATCAGGTAAAACAATGAGTGCTACTACCATTGTTTTTATTTTAAGCTAGTCTGCACTTCACTTTGGCCATGGATTCAACATCAAATCACATACTTTCACTCAGCAGAACTGAAATTGAAAGTGGAAGGGGCTCAGGGACAGGGCTCAGGGACACGGGCTCAGGGACACGGGCTCAGGGACACGGGCTCAGGGACACGGGCTTTGGTGAAACAAGATGTTGTGGAGACGGTGGACAGACACAAGGTCTCGCTCAGGACCGTGTCCCACCACATCTGACTCACTTCTTCACTGGAATTCTCCCATCCTGAGTCACCTGCAGAGTTAACTTGGTGTATCTGTATGAGGAACAAGAGGAAACAACATGTAAAACAAAACAGTGAAAGCTGACTGTGAACCTTCTGAAACTCTCACTTCACTTTCTCCGTTTGGGTTGCGATTTCCGCAGAATTATGGATTAAATCAACAGAACTTGTAGAGTAAGAGAGATCAGACGCATTATTGCAGCACCTAGTCAGCATGCTTTTAATATGTTTTACACACAGAGAGAAGGACAGAGGGGGAGAGAGAGGATGGAGGGATAGGAGAGGAGTTATCTGTATGTTTATTGCACCATGCAAAACACTGTGGGCTGCATGTCAGTAAATTACAGGTTTTCCATTAGAGAAGTTAAACAGGGCCGATAAGGGCATGTCTGGTCATGTGTACAGACTCAGGCTAGTTCTCAAACACACACACACACAGACACACACGCACACGCGCACAGGCGCACACGCGCACATGCATACAATACTCACGCTTTGAATAAGAAGGTATTTCGTGAGGCATTTTGCGACAGTATGTTTGTAGCAAGATTAAACAGCTCTTCAGTCCACACCTGGTGATAGTCATGACAAACACACACACACACACACCATCTGAGTCAAGCTTGAGGAAATCCTATTAAAGAAACAAGTTTAAAAAAGAGCGCTAAGCAACAATCACAAAGCCTAAAACGAGAAAAGCTCCTGAAAACAGTGGTTTTGGTGTTACGGAAAGACTCTGTAGTGGGAGGGAAGCACACATAAGACATGATTTGTGACTGGGGCAAGGCAACAGTGGCCAGTCTCCATAGTTACCTTGGCAATGTCCTCCTGCATAGCCTGGAAGTTGAGGAAGGAGACGTTGACCAGGTCGTTGCCGTAGACAACCGTCACTAGCTTACCTTCCGCGTTCCCCTCACCTTTACCAAAGCCCAGCACATCCCGCACACGTGGCTCCTACACACACTCACACACACACACACACAAAGATTGCACGCAAAAGACACGCAAAGAAAATTAGGAAAACCTTTGAGTCTTAAGCTTAAGAAATTAACATGGATTTTGTTCCTCCAGGATTTTGACTGGGTTTTACGGACCTTTTGGAAGCAGCCCATCCCCATCTTTTGTTTTAATTTAATTCTGATTAATCCATGGGTGTGGTGTACCAGCCTAGACCCAGTGCGGGGTGTGTGTGTGTGTGTGTGTGTTTGTGTGTGTGTGTGTGTCTGCTCTGTCTCCACTCTGACAAAGGCCTTCTGGGAGAGTTCAGTAAGGTTCGATCTTATAAATACAGTGCGGTTATCCAAGTAAACGCCGATAAACCTTCACATGGTCCCAGTGCATGACAGTGCAGACCCACAGTGGAAGCTGTACTGCAGTGTCAACCCTTTGTGTTTTTGGAAAGGGTTTAAATCTGGGCTTTGGGATGTTAAACAGGTCAAGATAATTTGCTTCATGACCTACCTGCATGGTGCCACTATGTCAGCTAGTTCCGTAAAAATAAAAATGTCTGTTTAAGTTTATTAAGATTTTATGTCACTGAATTCAAGACAGTGTGACTCTAAAAGGGCACCCCCCCTACACACAAAAAAAACATACAAAAACACACACTCACAGTACCTTTGGTATCTTGGCAAACCTCCCTGTTCTGGTGTCCCTGATATGGCTGATGTCCACAATCTCAACCTCCTGAGGAGACATGAAAATAGATACATTAACATGTCTTCCTGCCCCCAGAGCACCTAATGCTCTCAACGCAGAGTCTGACACAAACCAGGGGATGGAGAAGGAGTAAATGTAGTCTCACAGACACAAGGGCCATCAGGGACAATCATCATTACAATAGAGCACAATAACCTTTGCTTAAATATGATCTGGAATGTTCTAACCTGTCCCATGTGCTGAAATGGGAGATTTTGTTGAGATCCATTTAAACAGTCATGGTGCTCAGGCAGGGAAGGGAAGGTGAATGAAAATATACCATTATGGGAAGTTAATTTCCAGATTAAAATGTCTAAAGTAGGCTGATCTTGTTTTTTCATGTGCAAGTACTACACACATTAAAGGGCTCCGATTGGCTTAAAGCCCTGATTTCTGGTGACATCATCATGCAGAGAAACAAAGTCTGCCATGGAGGCAGGAAGCGGACAGCAAGAATTCAGATTTATGACGGCCATTTTCCTCAGCATGAAGACATAATGAGATGTGATTTAGAGCCTTTGTGCATGGTGTGAGCACCAAATAGCTATTTTGCCCTCCATCATACGGCAGTGGAGTTGAATCGCATGCAGCCATGGTCACAGAGGCAGCTGGGGTGGGGTTCATAAACGTGAGCAGTAAACAAAGCAACAAAGCAGAAGAGGACTGTAACTATGTTCTCTCCCCCACATCACCTCCTGCCCTCTCCAGTTCTCCTGCTCGCTCCAGTTCATCCTTTCCTTCTCATCCCTCACTCCACTCATCCTTTGCTCCTCTCCACCTGTGGAGTGAAGGCTCCAGAACTGGCCTGCAAGGCCTCGTTTTCTCCCTCATCTGTACTTTCTTCTCCCTCATCCTTCATCTGTCTTTTCCCTCCTGAGTCCTTGGGCCCTCCCAGTCACATTCCCTTTCTGTAGTGATTAAGTCGGTGAGTTGAGTGTTCCCTTGAGTGAGTGATGGGTTAGAGACTCCACTGGGGCATGTTCCAGTCCAAGCAGGTGCAGAGGGATGTAGGGAGGCAGGCGCACATGTGCACACACTTCACACCGTTGTCATTACTCCATCCACTTGCTCCACCTACAACTGCTCTTAAGCAATCGAAGGTCAACTACAACCAACCTGTCTAATCTTTGGATCTGGCTCCTTCTCTCACAGGTGCTACGCGCATGACGTCTGTTTGAACGAGGGAAATCAAATAACTGAGGAGAGACAGAGCAATGTCAAAAAATAAGAATGAGGGAAAAAAAATAAATATGGAACTGCTAATTATACTGATAGTAAGTAACAGAAAACTAGCCAAACAATACATGGGCTTTCACAACATGGTTGTAACAGGCCTAGGCTTGTGAAAATCTTCCTGTGAATTGAGCAAGTCCTGTGTGAGTGTGTTAGAGCGTGTGTGTGCATGTTCCAGCCATGCACACATTCCGCTCATTTTTGGCATAAGAACTGTTGACTCAAAATGTAACAGTTGGCCCATTCTGTCACTGCAAGAGCCACGATACTGGTGTGTGAATGACCAACCACACACACATACACACACACACACACACACACACAAGCATGTATGCAAACACAAACACCATGTTTTCTTACAAATCTTCTATTTCCTTAACGTGAAGTGAAACATGAAGTCTGGTAGCCCGTCTAAGTCCTTGTTCACACACAGGAGGTAACGGCTGTGACGAGAGGGGGAACTGCACAGCACTGAACACTTCCCAAACACCAGCTTAATAGTTTTGCAGAAGATGAGGCAGCGTCATCGTGGAAACGCTGGTCTGGGGCAGCAGGCTTTAGCTTGGTTCCTCCAGCTCACGCCACATTCAGACCTGCTGCATGAGCAACAGGGGACGGGGGGGGGGGGGGGGGGTTTGATTGGTCTGTAACTGTGCAGGTGCCCCCAGCATGGGCTGGTCTTCTTCGTCTCAACTGGAGGCTGAAACCAAGTGGCTCAGCTGGGTTGGGCTTTGGACCTGTGCTGGGGGAGTGGAGCGGAGGAACAGGAAGTAATAGAGGATCAGCCTGGACAGAAGCAGCTGCAGAGCACTGGTGTACTTTCACACTGACAACACACTAGGCACGGGGGAGGAAGGAAGGGAACAAGTACACGTACACACACACACACACACACACACACACACAGTTTGATTCTGCTCTCCATGATCCACTGTTTCATAGGGGAACTCACTGTAACCAGTAGCAGTAGTCTATTCCTCTTCCTGTCTTTACTATTTTTTTTGTTTGTTTGATTTTGAGCGTGTGTGTATGTGTGTGTGTGTGTGTGTGTGTGTGTGTGTGTGTGTGTGTGTGTGAGTGTGAGAGAGAGAATGTGATAGTTCTAGGATGAAATGTGTGTGTGGAACACTCGATAGCCCTGAGAACTAAACACAGAAGTGTATTTTCTTTCTTTCGTGCTTTTTCCACATTCACATAACAGAGTTGTACAGCACAAAGATTCTGACTCACACTGCTAAATAGGTTCTAAATACTAAATTCTGTTCTAAATACACTAACAAAGATTCTCCTCTTCATTCCTTTAATTACAGAAAATCTAATTAATTGTTATTCATTTTCTTTTACTTATTCATTGATTATTCCTTTTTGGAAAAACACAATCTGAAGAAATGGCAATTTGCAAAACAACTAAAATCAAATAGAAAATACGTAGATACATGTGACACACACACACACACACAGAGCAATTTGAGGTGTCAGAAGGATTAATGGGGAAAAAGGTGAGGGAGAGAGAGAGCGAGGGAGGAGAGAAAGTGTCTAATTATATGTCTAGCTATATATATATGTCTATCATTTGTATACGTTATACCTCCTTTTCTTTTCAGTTCTCCTCCATGCCTCCAAGTACATGTGGTGGGGAATGCACAAAATTAACAAAAGAATGAATTCCATCCATCCATCAATGGATGCCCCTCAAGATCATTCATTTGTTTTTACTGAGGAAAGACTTCAGTGTTCGTCATTCCTTGGTCACAGAAGTAAGAGCGCTCTCCCTGAGCCGGGTGGTGCTTCACGCCACCTACTGAGGAGCTAAGCTCAAACCCAGACTTCATCAGAGTCTGCTTTATTTACAGTACTGACCACACTGACCCAGAACCAGCCATCCGTGGAAGAAGGCCGTCCTTTAAAACTGCATTTAGCCTAGCAAGAAATGAAGCTGTAAATGTGAACCTACGGCTGGTGCGTGTGCAGAAACGTGCCTGTGTGTGCGCTATTATCTAAGAGAACTTCAACATAAGGAATGAACATTTGCTTCTAGGGAGGAGAGAAAAAGTAGGAGACAGAGAGGAAATGCTCACATTATCAAACCAGTAAACACACTTCCTGTATTTAAGCATGCTTGTGTGTATGTGTGTGTATGCGTGTGTGTGTGTGTGTGTTAGACAATAAAGTCAGGGGGATTACTTTCTATGCAAAATTAACATACTAAAATATTAATTGTTTGGATAATCTCTTAAGCCTAAATTGGCTTTTGATAAAAAAAGCTGATTGCTAAATGCTAATCGCTCTTGCAAGTAGCTGAGGAACAACTAGCACGTTAGCGTGAACATACTGAGGCAAGACCCAGAGTACACAACAAGCAAGATTAAACTGACAAGAGTGACCATAAAAACACTGGTACAGTCACAGACAATAAGGAGAGAAACTATACCCAACCCCCCCCCCGTCTCCGTCTCATTAATTAAACTTTACTCATTGAGGATTCTCTTATATAAGCTAAGAGACTAAGGTCTCCAGACTCTACCCGACACACTCACTTAGTTTTTCTGTCTCTGACATGCCTTCATTCACTGTCTAGCTGACAGTGTTTGTAGCTTTGCTTCCTTATAGGCTCTGATTCTGAACTGCCTGACAGATCCAGATCCTGTTTTAAAACATTTCCGATGAGTCCACTCTGTTCATTTTTCCATGTTCTAATGTGCAATTTCTGCATGAAAAAACTACGTCCCATTAAGCTACACTTAAAATGTCAAAATGTCCCCCTCACTCGCTCCTTCACAGACTGTCACTTTCTCTTCTGACTTCCTGCCAGACTTCTAAACAAAGGAAGAGAGAGAAAACGTGTCAGAGGAGGACATTTGTTTGGAAATAGCTGCCCTCCTTCCAGCTCTTTCATCTGTTCTGTTCTGTGTGTAAGAGACAGAGAGAGAGAGAGAGAGAGAGAGAGAGAGAGAGAGAGCGCAAGCAAGAGCATGAGAGAAAGAGAAAGAAAGAGAGAACAAGAGAGAGAGAGAGAAATAAAGAGAAAGTATGAGACAGGGAGGATGAACTTGGGGTTTAAGTTATGTTTGAGGGGGCACAGGGTACATTGTGTTCCACATCTACCCATCACGACGACTTCCTGTAAATTTTCCCACGCTAGCAGAAAGAGGGGGGGGGGGGGGAGACGGGGGGATGGCTGGATGGATACAGAGGGCAGAGACAGGAAGACTCATCATCCCTGCATTTGTACAAGATGGACAGTTTTGTCGCCCTTCTGTTGCTGGCTGACGACAACCAGCTGTACATCAGACAAAAGAGACATAAAAGGGTAATGAATGTCAGACACTGAGCAAAGGACTCTGAGACGTGGGGGGGTGGGAGACTGTAGGAGAACCTAAACTAAATCCAAGAGGCATTGGGTATAAAAGACAGCATTGAGAGGAACTGATTAGTGAGCGGAGAGGAAGAGGAGCAGAGCAGACGCAGAGTCAGGGAGCGTCTCTAAATGGTCTATATGGTCTATACGGTCTATATGCAATGCAGCGCTAAGAGCATGGTAATGTAGTCTGGTCTACCAGATGTGGCCTTAACGATTAGCGTAGCAGTGCTAGCTCCTCACGTCTACATGAATGCAAACCAATTAGGAGAAAAGACCGAAGCAATATGACACTTTTATCCCTACAGTGACACGACATAATCCTCCATTAGAGCTGAAGACATAAACCCACATCCTCACACTGTCCACTAATGCACAAAACCAAACCAAGAGGTTAATGCTAATCTATTATTTATCTAATCTAATCTGCTGTGTGGTTAGAATAGCAGGATGTTTCGAAGTAATGTTGTAGTTTGGGCTGATTTCCCAGCATTTTAAAAGCACGAGAGACCAGGAAAGGCATGCGGTACCAGAAAACTCAAAGAGAGGGCTGTACTTCCTCAGTTGCTCCTCTCTTCAACAGCATCTTGCATATTTAAACAGGCGTTATAACGCCTATAATAAAAGTTTAGAACAGTTCTATCCGTTCTATAGAACTATTTATAACTTCTTATCCACTTAGACTGAGAGAAAGATCAGACTCCTAAAGCACATAATGTGACAGTGTGTTAAGGTTATATAGAACAGCAGCATTTCTCATATCTAATTCCTTCAGGTCTTGCACTTGCCACACAGCACACATGGATGACACAGATGTTTGGAAGACCTACATATCATTCATAATGTGATCCACCAAACATATAGAACAGAAAGTGTAGACGGCAGAATCTCAGTCGCCTCTCTGGCTGGAGACAAAGAATAGCGTTTGGGAGGAGATTTTCAACAGAATATGGGTGTGTTTTCCTTTCTATACAAAACCTATTCTACCACAGTGTGTGTTTGTGTGTGTGTGTGTGTGTGTGTGTGTGTGTGGTGTTTTTTCAAGCGGTTGGCACATGTGCGTGTGCACACTCGCGCACACTTTTCCAGTCACACAAAAAAGGGAAACTGTGGTTGTGTGCGTTTGTGTGTGTGAACGTGGATCCCTCACCAAAGCCATATAAAGAGATGGAGCAGAAGGGTGGAGCAGAAGGGTGGAGCAGAAGGGTGGAGCAGAAGGGTGAACAGAGGACAGAGGATTCGTGGAAGTGTGGCTGACTTTTAACAACTTTACGCTACTTAGAAGGAGACACATAAAAGGGGGAGTGTGGGAAAATGGTATTATTAAATATAATAATAGCGGATGAAATCTAAATGCGTCTGTAACAGTGCAGTTACTGAAGAGACTAGATGAGGTGTCCTCTTTCCTCTAAAGAGGAGGGTGGCTCCCCCTGGGCTTGTATTCCTCCCACCAAACAGGGTTATAGCTTCCCCTCAGGCAAAGACTGCCCTAGTGTCCTAATACTGCTACACACACACACGCACGCGCGCACACACACACACACACACACACACACACACACACACACACACACACACACACACACACACACGCTCTCTCTCTCTATGATCTCATTTTTTGTACAGAAGAATATGTACAATTAGATGACAGCAAACATGGAGATGGTGTGTGGCACGTGTGTTCAACACACACTGCGTTCCCACCACACACTGCCTCACCTGCAGCTCATGTTTCACTCATGTCTCATGTCTCACTGAGACATATAAAAATAAAGAGTTCAGGAGCACTGGCAATTAAGAGGGACAGAGAGAGAGACAGAGAGAGAAAGGCAGAGAGAGGAAGAGAGGGGAAGAGCTTGATTTAATGCGCCCAAAATTTGATTCGACTCATGAGTGCTCTCATGATGCACACTAATCAGCACAACTGAACTGAGAGAGAGAGAGAGAGAGAGAGAGAGAGAGAAGGAACAGAAGGGAAGCGAGAGGACTGAGCTGCTCTCAAATCCGCAGAAAGCCTGACACAGGCTGCGTTCGTCTTGCAGTAATGGTCACAGTGTCCATGTTCTCCATGGGTCTGAGTTTCTTTTTTTTTCTTTTTTTTAAATACAAAATCTACTCCAAAGGGTTGGTCACTGATATTGTTGAATTATTAACTAAACGGAGAGTCCTGACCTGGCCCCTGCACCTGGAGCCTGGGAAGAGAGCGCTGGGTCACAGCTGGGCAACAGCTGGGTCCTCACAGGTACAGAGGGAAGAAACACACTAACCAGGCTGGATCCACCTGTCCAGTAGAGGAAGAAACCCTCAGGGTCCACTTTCAGAGTGACCAGGATGGGCTGACCGCTGTTAGGTTCCTAAACACACACACACACACACACACACACGACAGTTAGCAAAATTCCACAATGCATATGAAATTAGACATACTTAATGCATTCAAACTGAATAAAAACCTGGAGTGAAAAAAGGGAACAGGAGTAAAGGTAATACTCCACTCCTAAGAGCAGACAATACATTACTGAATTCATGATGATGAAAAAGAAACAGGAGTAAAGGTAATACTCCACTCCTAAGAGCAGACAATACATTACTGAATTCATGATGATGAAAAAGAAACAG
>JAOYMR010000016.1:6818611-6829327 GCA_025802075.1 Tenebrosternarchus preto | reverse complement strand
TTATCTCTGTATTTTAACTAAAAGCTCTAACGCAAAGGCGTTTGTTCACTACATCTGAGCTATTATCCCCCCCCCCCCACACACACACACACACTTCCCCTCATTCCCCTCAAAGTACTTGCAATCAGGAATCCTGCTCTTACAGGTTTTTGCTAAAAGCTACAGATCAAGCTTAGATCATTTACCTGAGAAGTTAAAGTTGAATGAATCAGTGTCTTAAGCACAGGCAGAACTGATCCTCCATGTTCTGCAAAGCAAGAAGAAACTGTAGCTCTGAGGGAACATCTCTGGGTACGTGTGATGAACACAGCGTTAGTGTTTGGGTGATACGGTTCCTCGGTTGAATATTTCTGTCATAAAGACAAACCAAAGCCCCCTAGCAGAAGAGCTACTTTCCTCCACCACATTAACAGAGAAAAGACATCAAGAAGTTGAGAGAGTTCATTTTAAATTTAGAGGATGACGAAATTTTCAGAACGGCAGCATTCTTGTGTGCTGTGGCTCTTGAAGATCGAAGAGCACACTGCTACACAAATGATCTACTTTTATAAGATCACAGCATAGAATCTGTTGTAAGCTTCCGTAATATTATCCACTGTGTCTTCTTCCACAGGAGAGAGTTGCCTAGCAGCACAAAGCCCATGGGATATAGTTAGGAGTGTGTGTGTGTGTGTGTGTGGTTCACAGTCTGCATGTATGCAATCTTGTTCTTCATTCCAGTGTTCCTCCTCTTTCTCAGTGACTCTCATACCATCACATTATAATGTGAGTGTAGTTACACACACACATGTTTGACATGTTACAAAAACATGTTACATCATTATACTGGCAGCCCCAAACACATGTACAAACATCTACATTTATGCTCATAGACAGAAATACAGTAACTGAGACATTGCAGGCACTCAAATGGAGCTCTATACAAAAACTTCAGCTAACTGCCCAAAGTAATCAGTTAGAAAACACACACAAATACTCATACACACACACACACACACATTACACTGATGAATACTTCCAATTATTCACTCTTCCACTGATTCACATATAACACTAACTGAATCATACAGGATAAAAGATAATGTGTACACACACACACACACACACACACACACTGACTCATAAACTGCACTGCATTCACACTCAGCCCAAGCCATTAGGTCAGTAAATGTTTAGATTAGAATACTGTTCCAGTGTGTGTCTGTGAAAACACTGAGATGATCAGTGGATGAAATTAAAATAAACTTGTCAATGTTTCAGCTTTCATTTACTTTCTGTATGACTAACACTTTTTTCTAACCTGATTTACAGTTCTCTCTCTCTTTCTCTTCCTCTCTCATCTTTCTGTGAGTGGCTGGTAGCACATGGTCCCACCTGTTGTGCAGTACATTTTCTTTTATAGTGCGTCTGTCCGACACACGCGCGCACACACACACACACACGAAAACACACACTAACCACATCTTAAATACCCATCATCTTAAATGACTAAGAACCCTAGTATCCACTTGGTGTACTCATTCACACACACACCCACCCACACCCACACCCTCACACACTAGCACACACACCCTCACACACTAGCACACACACCCACACCCTCACACACTAGCACACACCCCTACACCCTCACACATTAGCACAAGCACACTTTCCTTTCCCTCCTCACAAACATTGCTTTTATTATCAGTCCAAGACTTTGTTTTAATTGGTTTCAGGGTCTGTATTTGTGTGCATACGTGTGAGGGAGAGATCAGGAACAGAGAGACATTTTGGCAGGATCAATGTACTACTCTGTTCCTCAGTGAAAGGTTGTCTGTGTGTGTGTGTGTGTGTGTGTGTGTGTGTGTGTGTGTGTGTGTGAGAGAGAGAGAGATTTGGGTAGGGGGCAGTTGGGCAGGTGCAGTGACAGCTGGTCTGGGCAGCTCGAACCGAGGGGGAGGAAGAGAGGAGAGCTGAGAATGTGAGAGAGAGAGAGAGAGAGAGACGGTAAGAGTGACCAGCGGCCCTCCTCGAACCCTCAACCCTGCGTTAATGTTCAGTGGGACTGTCTGGCTTTACATAAGTGGTGAGATGCTTTGTTAGTTTGGACATGCTCTTGAGCTCTCCACTCTGCTAACACTGGCAGAAGCTGCCAGTGAGTCATTATTCCTACATCACAATGGCTTTGGGTACGTGTGTCTTGATGAAGGCTTTAGTGAGAAGATGGACAAGGAGAGAGAGAGAGAGAGAGAGAGAGAGAGAGAGAGAGAGAGAGAGAGAGAGAGAAGGGGAGAGAGAAGAGAGGGAGTGGTGGGGTTGGTTAAAGGATTATTAACCAGGCTTCATTGAAAGAGACTTTATAGAAGGGAAAAGAATAAAAGAACTGAAGGGTGGAGTAGAAAAAAAAGTGTAGCATGTAATTTCGGCTCAGAGTTTCCAGTCGCTGGTCTGAGGTCTATTTTTATACTCGAATGATGTGAAAATCTAAACTCCATGTTTAGCAGGCAGATTGCATGTCACTGCAACAAGAAGGATAAATGAAATTGTGACATGGAAGGGGGAATAAACCAGAGCAGCGTAAAAGGAATTGTATGGATGTAGTGAGCACAGAGTGGAGCCAGTAAGATGGGAGTGAACCAGCTCTGAGGACAGAAATACAGCAAATCTGGAGGAAGCCACTTTGGACAGATACTGCTAGACCCATCTGTTTCGTGTCCAGCATTTCCCAATGGACATTTATTTGCAAACTTTACTGTTCAAACTACTCAAACACAGCAGTAGATCAAAACTAATACTCTTAAGAAAATCACATTTGATCAAATGTGCCTTAAAAAGATTTGTTCCGCTTGCCAGAGGGTATTAGCTAAGAAGCCGTCTATGACAAAGAGAAGTCAGAGCTACACTGAAGCCTCATTCTCACGCATTAGTCATAGTGAAGCCTATCTGTTCTGCTGTTTAGCCTGTTCTGCTGGTAGGGAGGATTTTGATTTCAGGATAATGGACCAGAGAAGGAACCCCCTTATGTGCATTGGCCAGAGTTGTTGTGTGGACAAGAACCCCAAAACATTGCCACTCACCACCCATTAGCACGTATTCAGGACTTGACATTTGCAGTGTATACTTCAGTAACTCCCTTTTAATCTTTGTCAAATTAGGCTGAATTAATTAATACGCAAGTCAAAAAAAAAACAACAACCACCAAACATCCAACCAAAGATGCCCCAAGAAGGACGTCAGCATCAAAGACACCCTGACTATCAGGCAGAGTGACAGGAGAGAGACGTTCTACTATGTTACAGCGCTGTACCTGCTTCCCTGTACACCTGTACTGTGTGTCACTCTCAGGGCTGCTGTATCATGGATCAGGAAACTGCATGTTTGTTGCTCTGGCATCATGATGGACATTTACATATGACATTAGTGAGTTTAGTAAGTTCTTGCACTGGTGATTCTAGACCCAAGAACTTTGCACCTCCTTTTAAATATCTACATGAAAATACATTGTTGTTGGCTTTGGAGTCATCATGGTACTGGGTTGTGGTAATAAGAAAACTACATGGTCTTCTGTACTTCCTACTTACCTTTGATCTCTTCTTCTGTGTTTCTGCATGTTCATTTATGAATCTACAATACAGACACATTTTATTTCATGTAAAATGTTGGTGGAGAAGTTGCTGTATACAGCAGTGCATTTTGCAAAGGGTTTTTCCAAGCAGAACACAGAGTGGCAAAAGGTTCAACTTCATCTGTTTACCTGTGGTACGGAGGTCGCACAGAGACCCCCTGTGGTGATGAGCTGGAACTGCATCTGCCTGGTTAAGATACGTGAACCTTAACACAGGCACTGTTCTATTCAACCCAGCTGCGTACAGCACAGACATGACTGGAATACACACACAGACCAAATGACAAATTTTTCCACTGTTAATTCCATTGTCTTTTTTTGGACTGCATTCTTGGATTAAACTTTTTGTGGCATTACAGACTCTGAAAAGTATGGCCTCATTTACACCGTCACTCAGATATATGGGGCCCTTACCAGTGTATTTCTGTCTTCCTTTGTTTGGTGTGGGGTTTTTCACAGGAGGAGGCCATTCCTGAGCTGGAGATAGATGTGGACGAGTTACTCGACATACAGGACGACGCAGATCGTGCCGCGCGAGTCAAAGTACCACAGCTTTCTGCACCACTGTTTCATAGCTTTTTAAAGTTAGAAATAAGTTTTTAAAAAATGGTACTTTAAGAAATCTTTTTCTTTAACCATATCATTCCAATCCTTCACAGGATCTGCTGGTGGACTGTTACAAACCTACTGAAGTAAGTGTCGCTTTCCTCCTGGTAATAATACTAATGCCAAGATGATGCATATATTTTTAAACAATATCTATGGTGGCAGTATTGTACGTACAGAATAAAAACATGAGAGATAAAGGGATATTTCTTTAAAGCTTGAATCTTTTTTTGAGTTTGTCCTTTCTGTTCCCCCATAGGACTTTGTAGCCGAGTTACTGGATAAAATTCGTGGGATGCAGAAGCTCAGCACACCACAGAAGAAATAAAGCTCCTCGCACCTTAAGCCCCTCCCATTGTTCCTCACCCACCAATCCTACTTGTCAGTTTCCTGTTGGTAGTCATGGCAGTGCACCTCTCTGCAGGTTTCATAGGTCTCTACCACAGCAAATATGGAGGAGGAAGCAATGAGATCATTGGGGGATCTAGCCAGTCAGATTCTTATAAGCAGGGCTTATTTTTCCCCTTATTTTGTTAATTTTATATTTTATTTTATTTTATTTTTTAAAAGGGGAAAGATCTTATTGTGTTTTTAAGCATTTGTAGAAGTCCTATCAGTATATTTCTACACATATGACGTATTTTAGATGTTATGAAATTTTCTTGTATTTTTTTTCTGATGCAGTACTATGCATCTGTCTCCATTAGTTGCTAGGACCATTAGTGCTCTGTAGTCAGTTTGGAAGAGATGGTAAAGAATTGGACTTATCCCTTTTTAAAAATGTATTGCTGCCTTTGACTTTGTTTTCATCACTTACTGTGCAAGGGCTTTGCTATGAGATGTTGAATAGACCTTTAGTTCTAGTGTTTCCAGTGCCAAGCTAGACAGTAGGGAGCAGAGGGGTGGAGGGTCTAAGCTGTCAGGTTTTTTTTAATTAACTTCCCTCTAGGCATACAAACACAGACCAACATGCATGTTCTAACACATAGACACACACACACACACACTTTACTACCCTCAGGGATCAGTGGAAACGCACACACAATCACACACACACAGATGTGCACATTGGCGCTTTGTCAATCGCATGCAGAGAGCAAAAGAGAGAGAGAGAAATGGAAGTATGCTGGAGGTTGCTTCAGATCGTCACCAACACTGCCAAAGCATAGTCTCACCATTAATCCTTTTACATGATTCTGCTAAATCATCTTACCCAGAAAGCCACCTGCCTCTGCTCTCACAGCCAGTCAGACACTACAGTAACAGGGCTAATCGCATATTCACATTTTCCATTTGCAAATTTTACACATTTCACACAATCTGTGTAAGTGAAAAGCTATTTTCACTTTTAACACACTAATGAAGGGTCCCATATACAATGAGTGTACCTCCAAATTGTTCCTGCATGCTCTCTCTTACTCATTGTTGGTGCAATCAGCTCTCTCTCTCTCTCTCTCTCTCTCTCTCTCTCTCTCTCTTCAGGGTCTCTCTACCATCCATCCTCCACCTTGGTTTTTATTCCCTCCTTCCTGAACACGTCTTTACCAGAGATGAATCTCACCCTGTCTTTCTCCTCTTTTATATCTGACGTATTTTAACTCATATTTGTTACACAAACCAAATAAACTGAGGCATTTCATTTAGAGAACAAAGCAAAAAGAAATCAAAACATTTATGGTGTAATTTTTTTTTTCAGTGATCAGATTTTGTAGAAAAGGAAGTTTAGATTTAACAGACCAGTTTACTGATGCAAAAATTAACAGAAAAAAGGGAGTGTCCATTTTTATGACATCATATGTGTATGGAATCAGAAAGCACTGTTGATTCCTCTTTTTCATATAATAATGCGAAAAATGTAATAAAAAAATTAACAGAATTTAATGAAAAGACGACGGACATATAAGAAAAAACACGGTCATGTTAATCTGTGGTAAGTGATCATATCTGGGGGAAAATGTTCAAGAATATGTAGCAATACTAATATGACCTGTTTTTCCAGTTTTATTACACTTTTATGCAACTTTAATAAAATAAGTGAAATACCAATTATTGTGTTATGTGATGTTTGTTTTTATTTTTAATATTTTATTTTCTTGAATATTTATGAATGTTTTTATTGTTTACAATAACATTCTTCCCCAGAACCTACATTACATTTCTATAATATTTTTACCTGCTCATCTTTTTCCCTTTGAGGATTTGAGAGTTCTATATAATTCTCAAAGAGAAAATCATTTTGATAGGGCTCCATGGGGTATACATCCACAATAATATAGCAGTCAAAACAATAATAATGTATATAAAAAGGAATTTGAAGTTACTGTGTGTGCTGTGGCTGTCCATTGTGCTCCTAAAATCCACAGCCATACCATCACAAGTTTAGATCTGCTATGTGAGTGGTGCCAGTACTGCAGATTCCGTCTTTAATATCTCTGCCGTTCTGCTGGGATGTTGCTTAGGCTTCAGATAGACCTATCGGAAATACACGGTTTATCATTTTAGTATCATTACTTGGAGAACCCACCGGTGCCACAAATATCTGTTCAAAGGATTATGTGACTACAAGAAAAAAATGTAAGCCGATTGATAGGTTACCTTATAGTTGAATAATAATAATAAAAAAAGAAATAACACAAAATAGTTTATTTGACACATTGAAATACAGTATGTGTCACATATTTTGACACATATTGAAATAGCCTATTGAGTTGTTTATTTAGATACCGGATGGCTACTAATTTCAATATTTTGGCAATGACGGTACTATTTTACATAATTTTACATATATTGGCGGAAAGTGCTGTTCCAAGAATTCTATTCCAGTTAGATTCATTTGATCTATTTAATTCTATTGGACGGTTGGATGTATCTCTTTTAATCGATAACTCAGCGATGTGCAGTTTCTATTTCGCTATTGGACCACTTGGTTTTAGATGAGTCGACTGATTGGCTAGCGCGTAAATTGTGACGTCTGGTGAAGCAAGCAACGCAAATCCTGAGGAAGTAGAAGTTGTCCTACTTGACTCGATATAAATATTAAACCGCAAATGTTTAATCTGCTGCATGACGTAAACACAGACTGAGTACGAGGTAAGTTTTTTTTAACATTATTAACTGACGTTTTAAATGTTGAAAGAAATATTTTTCCCCCTTTTTGCCTGCACTAGGTTAAAACGAGCAATAGCACTCCAACGTTTCTGAACGAACAACATTTTAGCACTACTGTACACAATAAATGTTACAAATCATAGCCTTGTTAACAGAGCAGTAAGTGGTGCATGTTTGTAATACGGACACTGTAGCATCATAATCGAGTTGCTATCGAATTGGATACTGTGATTAAAAGTTAGATTTTTAAATGTGGATTTTTAAAGAGAGTTTAGACATCTTTGACGGGCTTTGCTAGCTTAGTTTCTCATCTCTAAACACTGTCAAAAAGGTATAAAGTGGACACCAGCCACACGCCTTGCCTACGGCCACACGAATTTGGTTTTAATAGAACTCAAATGCATTCTTTCTACGAGGCCTTTTGCAGATGCAGTTCCGTAGAGGCCATAAGGTACAAAACGTAGCACGGCACAATGTGGTCACTTGCCGTACACGGGGGTGTCTATAATTGGTTGGGGATATGGGTGGGGTTGAATAGAGAATTAAATGGGAAACTAAATAAAGGAGGGAGGAAAAAAGGAGGGCGCACGAGAGATTGTTGTAAGACCTTGCGTGTTTTTCTGAAGTGCTGATTCAGCAGATTTAGTAGCATGTAGTGGTTGATTGTAGTTTATAGGAGTGACATCAAGTGACAACCCAGTACGCCTAATATATTTATTGCAGGAGTGGTTTCGGGAAACGGCGATATATGTGAGCTTATGTTTTACTTCTGGACAAAGAAATACGTGGGGATTTGTATATTAGCTTGAAATGATCACTTACGTGTGCTATGAGCTGTGGCATATAATAAACACGATGTGTCACTGTTATTACACACCATAAATGAAGGGCTTCCACAGGAGTAATGCCAGCCCAGCCTGCTCCCCGAGACCCGGAGGAGGATATGGAGACAGAGGCGGAGTCCGAGGTCCCTCAGGCCAATGGAGAAATGGAGGAGGAGAGGGAGGGAGGAGAGGCAGAGGAGACCATGGAGGATAGTGGAGAGGAGCGAGAGAGTGACTTGGAGGAGAGTGAAGCTGAGGAAGATGAGGAAGAAGAAGAGGAGAGCTCCGGTATGTGCAATGTGTATATCACAGTCAAAATCGTTTCTTTTTTTTTTTTTTTTTTTTTACCAGATATGTTTGAGATACATGGAACTTGCATTGGTGAGTGCACATCTAACATATCAAACCTACCGGGACACTGGACTATTAACAGTAGAGTGCACAGGATGGAGAATAAACTTAAGTAAAATAAGATGGAATGTGTATTTACTAAATAGGATTGGATAAATTCGGGTTTGTCACTTTAAGATGGTGTTTTTCACATACTGCAGAGCACATTCATGGACAGTGCAAATCAAACATGCGCCGTGCGCCTTAAAATATCTTAATTTGTAATACTGCTCAGGACAAGAGACATGTTTATTTATAATAATAATAATAATAATAATAATTATTATTATTATTATTATTATTATTATTATAATTACAAGTAAACTGAATGAATTTAGTGTATACTAGCTAAAACATCTTCAATGTAACAAAACTGCAGTAAGATCAAAAGCTGATCAATTAGGACATGATCCCATTTAAAGAAGAGTAAATGGACAAACTTGACCAATTTAGCCAGAAGTCATCAATCTGTCTGAAGTGAAGGAAATAGCAAATTACAAAACAGTAGGAGTGTTGGTGTAATCTTCCCTCCAGAGATGGACGATGAAGACTGTGAGAGGAGGAGGCTGGAGTGTCTGGATGAGATGTCTGATCTGGAGAAGCAGTTCCTGGAACTCAAAGAGAAGTAATAATATTCTTCAGTTGGGCCTTATGGATTACAGGACACTATCTAGTATTGTGTCCTGAATGCCCCGCCCTGTGCTTTTTCCACAGGCTGTTCCGGGAGCGGCTGGAGCAGGTGAAAGGGAAGCTGGATGAGGTGCTGACGGGAAAGGCTGGGGAGTACCGGGAACCGCTGGCCACCCTTCAGCACAACATGCAGCTACGTACTCAGGTGGCAGGTGACGGAGGCCTTCTAGAACAGTCCTCTTTAAAATGGCTTCAGTGAAGTTTGAAGTGTCAGCTATAGTGACGGCCCTCCATGCTAATTTGTAGATTTCGGTTGGACAAAACACCTAGAGATGATTTTATTTGAGCTACTTCCTTATCTTTACAGTGGAAGGTGTTTTTCTGCAGTCTTTTTAGCCTTATAGAAGTGAACACGTAGGTCTAAACAGCATACGCTTACGTTTGTTCAGGAACGATGGAGCTGAATGTGCACCTGGCTTTACATCAGTTTTTAATATGGTTATTTCAGTGGTGGGAGGTACCTAAGGAGAATTTGTTCTCTGTGTCGCCCTCTGTAGGTGTGTATAGAGAACTGTGCCTTCAGGTGATCAAACACAAGCATGAGTGTGAGATTCAGGGGGCAAAGCAACATCTTGAGGTAATATTGAGCCAACACTGACACACACACAGAAACACACTCAGACTGCCAGTATGAATGGGTGGTTTTGCTGTGGAAGGAGTTGCACTGATTGGTGTGTTTGGGCTTATCCTGCAGAGTGAGAAAACCCTTCTCTTTGATGCTATGAAGACAGAACTTTTGGAGAAGATCCGCAGGCTGGAGGAAGACAAGCAGAGTGTGGACATTTCCTCAGGTCCTCTCACACACACACACACACACACAAACACACACACACACACACCGCATAATGAAATACATGAGCTAATGCATACACTCTAATGAATCCTTACACAAAGGCATCCATACAAAAGACAGTGTAGACACACACACACACACACACATGCACAGATATGAATAGCCAACTTCTCCCTATCTCTTGCTATCTCAGAGTGGTGGAGTGATGAGGCAAGGATGAAGAAGTGTAAGAGGAGAAGTAACCTCGCCCACCAGGACAGGAAGAAGAAGCCAGCACTTGTCTCAGGTTCTTCTCTCTCTCTCTCTCTCTCTCTCTCTCTCCTACACACGTGTGGAACCATCCGTCCTTTTTGAACTTCTAATTGGTCTATCACCATTTCCCTTTCACCGAGACCGTCGGCATTACAGACCCTCACATGCAACATGTTGACTGGTCTCTTCTTCTCTTTCTCTCTCCCAGGACCCTACATAGTGTACATGCTGAGGGACATCGATATACTGGAGGACTGGACAGCCATTAAGAAGGTAATAAACTCACCACACCCAATCATTCATTATCAAAGATCAGTAGGCACCATTGTGTGTGTGTGTGTGTGTGTGTGTGTGTGTGTGTGTGTGTGTGTGTGTGTTGGAGTGGAAAATGGAATTCTGATATCTGTATCTGTGACTTTATCTACAGTCTAAAGCAGTTCTAATGC
>JAOYMR010000016.1:6791897-6802684 GCA_025802075.1 Tenebrosternarchus preto | reverse complement strand
TTAGATTACACCCAGAACTGAACTATTAGATCACACCCAGAACTGAACTGTTATCAGTAGATCACACCCAGAACTGAACTATTAGATTACACCCAGAACTGAACTATTAAATCACACCCAGAACTGAACTGTTATCAGCAGATCACACTCAGAACTGAACTGTTATGAATCACATGGTCTCGAAATGAACCACTAACTCACAACTCAGAGATTCTAATGAGTTTTTCTGTTTCCCTGACAAATATTAGAGCATGTCAGAAACTGTAAACAGTTGGGTCTTGACTAATGGACGTCTTGTATTGATTGTGCCCCGCTGGCCCCGTTACCTATCAAAAGCAAGCATCTTCTGTTTGATTCTGCCACTTCAAAGCAGTCTGTCCTTTTGCATGCGTCACATTTTGTCTGGTATCCCAGGTAACTACAAAGACATCTCTACATGCTAGTGTGTCAGGCTGAAATGGGGCTAATTGAGCATATCTAGACCAAAGAGATTGAGCTCACACACACACACATCTCTCTCTCTCTCTCTCTCTCTCTGTGCCTCTTTTTCGTACACTCACACACACACACACACACACATACAATTTTGGTTTGAGCCAAATTCAGCATCCAAAGGCATTTCTGCAGCCTCCCTGTGCAAGAGCTCTCATGGATGTGGGCTACACCCTCTCCCTCAACCTCCACTCCATGGATGGAGGGGCAGAGGGAGGGTGGAGGAAGAACGGAGGGGGCAGAGAGATGGTGGAGGAAGAATGGAGGAGCGGAGGGAGGTGAACGAGGAATGGAGGGGTGGAGGGAGGGTGGAGAGGTGAAGGGAGGGTGGAGAGCCAAAGGGAGGATTTTATTGGGTGGCCAATTTCTAATGCGTTATTTTAATCCATCTTTGCTACAGAAAGTTCTGCTATTAGCAAGGAGTAAGAGACCTGGAATCACTTAGTCATACTGAGAATAATGGCAGTCTTAAAAAAGTCCACTGCAGTGTTAAGCTGAGGTGTTTGTTAGCACTGCCCTACAATTTAAATATCCAGTGTAGTCATAATTACTTGACTTGGTGGCTTTTACTATGATAATTGTTATAAAATGATCACCTCAGTGCTTCTGTTACTGTGCTTTAATATGTATAGTCTGGAGAGTTTAGAGTTTTACTACTAAACCTTTACTGCCTTAAAATGGTTTTTACGCTTCACTAACAATGTTGAAATTAAATTGGTATCCTTTTAAAACTTTGCTGTGGGGCAGGTAGAGTACAAACACACACACACACACACACACACACACACAAAATGAGACATTTGCGTGAAAATCCGTTTACTACCATTCTATTCTGTCCAGTCTGTAAAGGCTGTACATGATTTTCTTGGTGAAAGAATATTCAGTGTGGTATCAGTTTGGTAATGATGACAGAACGTAAATTACGGTTGTAGTCTCACATTGTAGATAACTGACATTCTTCAAATTAATTTTTGATTAACTTCAAATATAAGTGGTCCGTGGATTAAAACGTTGATAGTTTGGATTGTGCATCTCTCTAGGACCAAGGCCTACCTCAAGATTAATGGGCTTCAATTAAATAGCAATTAGGTGAGCTAAGTGTTCACCTATCTCAGTCCTTTATCTCATCTGAAAGTCCAGGATCATCAGTCCAGGATCATCAGTCCTAGTGGCTCCCTGAGCTGGTTCAGGTGCCGCCTGTAACCCATCCTCTGTTCGTGAACTTTAACCTTTACTCTGAGATTTCCAGAATCAGGTCGTCCCCTTCCAGGCTGGCATCCACCGTGACGTAGACCTTGGCCACGGTGCCCGTGAGCGGAGAGTTCACCACCGTCTCCATCTTCATGGCGCTGAGCACGCACAGCGGCTGGCCCTTCTCCACCTGCTGGCCCTCCTTCACCTTCACCTCCACCACCTTGCCTGGCATGGGCGCGCCCACTTGGCCTCGCACGTCCTTCAGAGCCTTCGGGTGGAAGTGCATTTCCTGCGGGGAGGAGGGTGGGTGGGTGGATAGGGGGGTGAAGTAAAGGTGGAGGGAAGGGGTGGGGTTTTGAGGTGGGGTTGGGAATGGAAGAGATTTACTGGAAGGAAGCTGCCAATTCTTTTCAGTGGCACAGAGAGCACAACTATTTCGTGGACAGACAAGAATTCTAGTGGCAGTGTTTTAGAGTGAGGCTTTCTGAGATGAGATGTGCTGCTCTTTTCAGCTGGTGATGACACAGTGGCACACATTACTCAATTAAGCAGGAAATACCATGAACGCAAGGGAGAGATTTTAGTAAAATTGCTATGTTGGACCATGTTTTAAGCACAGTAGCTAAGCTAAAGGGAGTCTTTGTAACCCAATGCCACAAGACATATTTTAAGCTTAGTGACTAAGGGGAGGACATCTATGTACCCAGCTCAGCGCATGACCACAGCACCACTCAGTGCTTTGGGTCCTAAAACCAGCCCTAAAAGGCAGACGACCACTTTATTTGCTTCTCTTCATCTGGCAGTGACTCTGCTAGGCGCATCCTCCTGAGTGGAGAGGGTTTTTTTTTTTGCCTGGTGGTTGGAGCACTCAGCAAGGTGAGGACTGATGGTCAGAAAGCTTGAATGATACATTTCTATATTCCTCATATAGAAGGTGACAGATGCTCTATGTTGCCAAGCAACCCAATGATCTGACAGATATTTATAAGATCTTGTCTTGCATCTCAAAAATGAACTTCCATAAACCCCCCAAATATTCCAAGCTAAAAAAGGGAAAAAGAATATATTTTTCCTCGAAGGGTACTTCCAGGTTTATATGAAAATATTTGGAGTGGAAGGTGCATGTGTGTGTGAGAGAGGGAGAGAGAGAAAGAACCGCATCAAAATGTCTGGTTTCCATTGAAGAGAAAACCAGGTTTGCTTTGTTAAAGGGAGATTACCTTCATGGCCAGTGTATCCTTCACTAGGACTGATCGCAACTGCCCATTGAGTTCAAAAAACACCTCTCTCTGGCCAGTCTTGTTGAGGTCCCCCAAGGCCAGTGCTTTGATATGTAGTATCTTTCCTCTTTCCAACTCAACCTGAGGGATTTAGACACAGAGAGAGACAGAAAGAGGGGGTGAGGGAGAGGGATGGTCAATTAAAGCAAAATAAAACAATAAAAAATAGGAGAAGAACAACATTCAAATAGAGATGCATGTGGGTTAAATATAGATTGTCAGATAAGGTATTTGAGAGCGATAGTTATCAGCTCTACTTTATAGAGCTGACTCAGGCTTCCCGAGAGGCCCACAGTTATCTGCAAGGTGTCAGTTGCCGTGGTGCAGCTATTCTGGGGTTTGTGGCAGCATGCACATGTCAGTGACAGCTTAATATAGCCTGATAACATGCTAATCTATGCTAATTATTAACATGCTAATCTATGCTAATCATGCATGGCTAACATCTTATTTGGCTAGCTTTACTCTAAGGAACGCTCGGGTAATCAGCCTATCAAAAAGCAACCAGTCCCTAAGCAATAAAGTGACACGCATGCTTTCGAAGACGAACACCGGCAATAATATGGTCCTTGTCTAAAGAATAAAAAGAAGCTTGAGGGTTTTTCAGGAGATTGAAGTTAGTTGGCCGAGGGTCTGTAGTGTATTTGCTCGGCTCTCCAGGGGCCTGGGAGCTCTGGTGCAGGAGTTGCTCCTGTTCAGATGAATGGGCTTGTAGGTACCAGGCACTTCTGTAAGCCAAATGCAACAGCACCACAGAGGTAAGGGAGATTGATGTAAAGCAGCACCGTGTCAGGAGGTTTGTGCTGTGATATGATCCAGAATCGACCATTTCTCAACAGAATCAACAGTGAAAAACGCTCAGACTGCTAACGCCACCAAACGATTTGTTTCGGAACGTCCGAGCGAGCGTATTTATGTTAGGGTGTGCGCTAGTCAGTTTCTAAGATAGCTCTCCATGCATTTTACCTTTGCTAATCAGAACCGCACCCTGGCCATGGTGTGTGTGCGTGGATGCACACACACGCTCTGCAGCACTTCAGATAATAAACTTAATGCAGCTCAAGGACAGGGTTAGGTCACAAATCAGGACTAATATAGAGTTCCCCTGGTACTGACATTGAATATTAAAATAGGAGGAAAGAAGAGAAGGGCTTTCGGCCAGTGCCTCGAAGGTCAAATCCCTCTGTGCTGTAAATCTAAGAAGCTACACTAGCTCAGGCATGTACTTGTACAAGAACTGTTGAAGGAGTGGAGAACAGTAAGAAACACTCTGCCCCAGATAGAGGCATCACCCGAGCAGAGATTATAATTTATGTCAGACAAGCAGAGCCAGAGCATGATAAAAAATGTGAGAGGAGAGAGGGAGAGAGAGAAAGACAGAGAGATGGAAAGATGGAGAAGGAGTGGGAGAGTATGGAGGATGGAGGAAATGAATGACCTGAAACTCCTCCGCAATTTTTGGTCCATCCAGAAACAGGCGAGTGTTTAGACAGTGTACGGGGCCGAAGTTGCCCGTGAACTCCTTGAACTCCTGGAAGACTTTGGGGTACATGGCAGCCGACATCACGTCTTCGGGTGTGATGTTAGGCCCATGGGCGGCTCGCAGATCAGCCTCCAGTCTCTGGAAGTCCATGGCAGGGAGGGATGCGCCGGGACGGCCCTCTATCCGGGGGAGGGACTTCAGCACCTGTGTCCAACGAGAGAGCGTCTGTTGGTGGGATTATCTGCCATGGTGCTTCAAATAACAGTACAAGCATGGTGTATTTCTCATTGAACTTTGCCGAGGAAATCTGGCACCATCTGAAAGGGACCCTTTATGGTGACATATCGAGAAATTAAATTTTGACAGATTAATTAGTATTTAATCTCCTCCATCTGGCCATCACTCAACTTGCTGCCATGGTAGAAAAATGTCTAACGCTGATAATGTATAATTTTACCTTGGTCAATGGTTTTAATCAACAGTTTTAGGATTAACCATCTAGTTTTTCAGCTCTAACATATCACTGCCATAACAAACCATTGGCTTAACATATTACTTCATATTTCACCAGCCTTCTCCCTACAGAACGTCCATGATCTCAATACTAATCAGCTGTTTGCAATGGTAGATGTTTGCAACGATATGAAAATACCAAGAAGAGATATGACTTGAATTCTCAGTGGTCAGCGCATCCTTTCCTTTTGAAGAGTAGGAAAAATGAATTCTATGCCTTATGTACATTATGCCAGACTTAATACTGCAAGGAGATGCCAGGTTTTGCAAGCAAAACATTAATTTATATTACAGATTTCCAAGTGAAAGTGGTCATCTGTGTTTAGCTACTTGGGTAAGTCATGGTGTTCGTTTTGTGTGTCAGTCCTAGATACTCTACAGTAAAAATGACGTAATGACGTAAAATGCCAAATGACGTAAATGTAAAACATGCTTCACAATGAATCACTTAAGTAAAAAATAAACCATCCAAGGCCTGCAGTCCTTCCCTAACTATTCCATACATATAAACAAACTCCAAATCTACTTAAAGTACTAAGTTCACAAAGTACTAAATACGTCTTCTTTAATAACATCCAGAGTTGCTTTGAGCCCAATAAAACCACCATTAACACCCTCACATGTGTTCTAAATGAGGACCAACAGCGTGTCACAACTCTACACTGTCAAGACTGCCTATGACGCCTGTGTGCTGGAGAAATACTAGATCTCCTTTAAGCACAGCACTTGCTGATTAATTAGGTCTGGCATGCCAACAGCCACAAATCCTTTGTATATTTTTTCTCAGTATTAAAACATCTCGTGACTCACCGTTAAGGAAAAAAAAGTAAACCTAGGAGGTACCTAGATTAGAGTGAAGCCCAGTCCCCCAGAGAGGAGCTGGGAGGGGTGATGAACATATGCCAGCGACTGATTGCTCAGGGATTTCAGTTTGTTATTCAGCTGAAACTTCTCTGCACTCCTGCTGTGTGTTAAAATGGTCACCTGCAGTTGTGCCATGCCTGCCTTTTGATTAAATCGCCTCCTGATAGCTTGTGCACTGTAATTTCTTGGCTTAAAGGATCCCTGTTGGACGATACATGCAGCAGGTTTGTTCCCTGTAGCCGTGGGATACATTTGCCCTACGTGGTAGTTTGAGCGAGGTGCCCCTGGATCATTTGTTTGGTTTCACACGTAAAATTCACTTTCGTTCAGTTTCGTCTCCACTTCCTTGTGAGCGATGGCCACAGAGGAGCCAGTGGGTGGTTATATAAACCAACATGCCCCCCCCCAAAAAAAAAAACAAACAAACAAATAACAACAAAAAAAAAACATTAGCAGTGTTTATTTTTTTGTTCGGATGGCACTGGCTTTGTACCTGCTCACTCCTGCATCTCCTGCTATTACCACATCAGTGTGCAACTGCTCCCACCGTGGGCTTATCTGCTCAGAAGCATCAATTCAAGTGGGGCAGGAGAAAGAGAGAGAGAGAAAAAGAGAGCCAGGGAGAGAGCCAGGGAGAGAGCCAGGGAGAGAGCCAGGGAGAGAGCCAGGGAGAGAGTCACGGAGAGAGTCACGGAGAGAGCCAGGGAGAGAGCCAGGGAGAGAGCCAGGGAGAGAGTCAGGGAGAGAGTCAGGGAGAGAGTCAGGGAGAGAGTCAGGTACAGATGTCAATCATTAATTGACATTAAGTCCACTGTGAGAGGCATAGAGAATATCACTGCACCAAATAAACATGTCCTCTGAGCCTTCATCTCAAACAATCCATCCATCCATCCATCCATCTATCCATCAACTCAGGCCAGACAGAGACAAGAGATCTCAGATAGATACAATAATCTCTGACTGGAGACAAACCCCAGGCAGTGACGAGTCTTTCTGACAGGTCTTGACTGACATGCTAAATTGTCCTATCCCAGATAAACATTAAGCCCAAGGTCAAGTCTTCAGTCCAAAACACTTATTCTACACTGCTAGAGTTTTCTGAATGCCTCTCTTCGAAATGTTCAGGCTTGGCTCTAAACAGTCCAGGTTCCAGTGCATCCATCCAATTATTTAATGAACACGACGGATCAAAGCTCAATTTCCTTTGCTCACATAACCGTATTGATTACAGGAAACCAAATAAGAAGATCTGCACTTGTCCTCAGCAGTGCTTGGACTGGAGAGAAAGTCTATTAAAAAGTGTGTGTGTCTAGACCAAGTCCCTCATAAAGCCCTGGCAATACTGAAGAGAAGACCTATTAAAAAGTGTGTGTGTCTAGACCAAGTCCCCCTTAAAGTCCTGGCAGGACTGGAGCTCGCCATGGTGCTTGCATGCATGCTGGAGGCCTACCCCTCCACCTACGCTCAGGGACACGCCCGCTCAGATTCAGGTGATGTCTGCGAAGCACAGGACCAAAGCCCCGCCCCCAACATGCTGCGGAGCTTCTGCTAAACGAGCAAGCCGTTAGCGGAGCTCCGCTAAGCTAATGCCTTTGAAATGATACATGAAATGCGTTGATTAGCGTGTTGAAGCCTCTCGGAGGACCGCCCCAGAAGGTTTTAGGAGCTTTTCTCTCGGCACAGACTGGTGACACAAATGAGTGCTCGCTAATGCTATTAGTCATACAGGCTGCAGTTCAAAGATGCCTCACACATTTCGCAGTCACCCCTCGTTAATCTGATGGTTTTTAAGGCAATTTGTGTGTGTGTGTGTGTGTGTGTGTGTGTGTGTGTGTGCGTGCGCGCGCGCACGTGGGTGTATGAGTGTGTGTGTTGCTGGAAACTTTAAGATGGGAGATTCTGTTAGAACTACATCCGGAATGCTGTCGTAGGTGGCGTCAAGGTCTCTGTTTAACTTAAGTGTTGCCATGTGTCGTTAAGGTGATGCTGAATCTGCCTGTGGCATTGCGGATACGATGCCATCGCCATGGATACGATGCCATCAGCATGGACGCAATGCCTTCGCTGCAGACTTGTTTAAGGCTGCGTTTCCAGATCCTCAGCACCCAGGGCTAAAACTAGAGGCTTTACTCTGAGGGCTTCCAGTAAGCAGATGCGGTCCTTTATGCGCTAACCTACATAATACATACACAACAAAAAGGCAGGAATCCATTAAACCTCAGCCTGGAGAGGAAGTATGAACGACTATAACTCTATAGATGAGTAATAGGGGAGTAATGGTGACAAATGGCGACACGCCGACTTTAAAAACTCTTCAATTATTCATCATTGGAAAACGACTTCAGACTTTGCTTTTGTGCTGGTTTTGTGTTCGATGCCTCTGTGTACCAAGGAGAGGAGTGACTACCACTGCAGCTCTCTCACCCCCCCTCCCCCACACACACACCCACAAGCACCTGCTCAAACACACATGCTCTAATGACGTCTTAGTGTTAGGAAGCCTGTGTGCAGGTTCCACTCCGCTCACCTCTCTTCACTTCAGCTCCACACACAGCTCCATTACACAGGGCTGTAAGGGCCACTAACATGGAGTAGCTCACCCAACCCTTTCTCAGTCAGCCATAGGCGGAGCTCAGGGCACTGCTCAGCTCATTGGCATGCATCACAGATAGTGTCCAAACATACCGGGTATATTGATTTGGGTCAATTTGGGAGATGCCAGTATTACACAGCAGAAGGGATCTGAAGGATCTACTGTGGTAGGAGTCAGAGATCTAAAAGGATCCCTTGTATAGTGGTGTGGAATTAAAAAAAAAAAAAAAGGTGTACTCCATGTCAGGGACTGTAGGAATAAACAGGAATAAAACTTGCTTGGATCAATTTCATAATTTCGATCTTCATTCATCTTGGTTGCAACAATTTCATAATTTTTCCTTTTAAACATTTTAACCAGAAAAACCCCTCGTTTTCAACCACTCCATCTTCTTTACTACCATCTTCTCTATTCCCTGAAAACCAAACTTCCCTTTTGAATGAACATCATCTATGTGTTCCTTCTCCATGTTTTTGGGAGTGTACGTCTGTAGGGATGTATATCTGTATGTGTGTAGGTATGTATATCTGTATGTGTGTAGGTATGTATATCTGTACGTGTGTGTGTGTGTGTAGGTATGTACATCTGTCTGCCTGTGTTTATCTCTGTCTCCCTGTATCTCTCTCTCCAGTGTTATAAATGTGCATGTCACTCTTAGAAGGCCAATTTCACATTCTCCACAGGGGCTCGTATTGAAATGCCGTTCCAGCTGACAAACACCATTTGATCCTTCCATTTTGGATTTGGGACATTTTCAAAATGTAAGGTTTTTCAAAACCCACAGTCCCCCTGGAAGAAAGAGGCACATGTCTACAGTCAGTAATTATTACGAGGCTGAGCGCATTACAAAGTCTCCCTCGTAACCGGGGTGATTTGTAGCGTGTGCACACGGGGCGGGTCTGTCATCAGCACAGTGCTGGCTACCCTGAGAGCTTTTACAGACTACCACCACGCAAACAACGTAACAACAGGGCGCTAAGCAACACAAACAAACAAACAGAACAGATGCACATCAAAAGACAAGTGCACTTGGTAACTCTCACATGCCCAGATGCACACGCACGCGCGCGCACACACACACACACACACACAGACACACACACACACACACACACACACACACACACACACACACGCGCGCCTTGCTTGATTCCTCATAACCATTTTTTTTTAAACTAATATCTCAGACAAACCTGAACAACAATGCACTCACTGTATTTGCTCTGTATGATGCTCTGAACATGTTCCACCCTCGTTGATTCCACTGATCTGTGTCTCTGTGGTGAGTTTAAAGCTTTACACAGCGTGTGTCTGTGGTCTACATTTAAAGGCCAAACTCCATGGAAAACCCATAATTTACGGTGCAAGTCCTCGCCGTTGAAGTGAGTTTGGAGGACATTCCCTCCGTTTCTGAATAAAATGTGCAGTTGTAGTTTGTGTGACTTTGCAAAGAGCAAAAATTTACCACACTTTTATAAATATATAATTTCTCAGACTGAAATGAAAAGTAGTTCATTAAAGGTTCTTGTTTAAATTGAGTTTTTACATTTTTTTGTTTTTATTGTTGTAAGTTCATGGTCCCTCCTTGTGTTTACACCCCTCTCAATGACATATGATGCTCCTATTAAACCTGAACACATTACGCTGCCGCATGGTGTGTGATTTCACACGATGGACTAACAAAGGACCTGATCACTACTCTGATCTCATTCTCCTCCCAACACAGCGCCTCTGCCACTCTAAAAACATTTGAAGAAAGAGGAAAATACAGTGTTCCCACTTTCAACACTTAACTGTTCCAAGACATATGAAATTTAAAACTCCATCATGCCTTAATTTCCCTTAAACAAACCTGCCTGAACACAATCCAGCCTAGAGAATCCCAGCTGAGCTTTCTTGCTTTGTACTGCCTTTCATCTACTTAACCTTGATAAACATGGGGTTTGTGGCAAGAGTGAGCTGTAGAAGGATTTAAGATTATAGCAAGCACAATGTATTATATGCTCGAACACCGAGTGTGTTAGGGGAACAATGTCTTTTTATATACTTGAGAGAACTCGGCACTTTTCCATTGTGTGTCTGCATCATAATGTCACTTCAGCTGTTTTCTCAAGCAATGAAATCTTTATTTCATTAAGTTCTTCTAAAGCTCCTCAAAGATTATACATGGTGTGGAAGAAGAAAGGGTTGTATTACAGTGCTAGTACTGGGGCAGGTGTGAGAGTGTGTGTGTGTGTGTGTGTGTGTGTGTGTGTGTGTGTGTGTGTGTGTGTGTGTGTGTAGGGGGGGGGGGGGTAACTTGTTTATGAAGGGCTAAGCAAACCCAACATGGGTTAAAAAGATGTGACACAAAAAAAACAACACAACA
>JAOYMR010000016.1:6788502-6791742 GCA_025802075.1 Tenebrosternarchus preto | reverse complement strand
CCCCCCCCCCCCCCCCCCCCCCCCCCCCCCCCCCCCCCCCCCCCCCCCCCCCCCCCCCCCCCCCCCCCCCCCTGGGTCTGAAGGGCTCAGGAAAGCCTCCATGGGGTATACCGATGTGTCCCTGCAGAAACTCCACGACAGACAGAGGGAAAGACAGCTCATCCGCCCGCTCCTCCACCTCCTCCCGAGAGAGAGAGTTCTGGACCATGAACTGTGCCAAATCACCCACAATCTTTGAGGAGGGAGTCACCTGTACAAGGGGAGGCAGAGAGAGAGGGAGAGAATGTAGCTGTGACTCCTCACTCTCACTGAACCACATCGATTTCCACTTAAAAATGTTAAACATGTCTTCTTGCTGGAAAACAGAAACAGTTCAATATTTTTATTGTCGGACAATAATGTCACAGTCATACCAGCCTTGCTGTTTTGGAACGAGGAAGAGCGAGAGATGAAGAGGAATAAAGAGTGAGAGAAAGAGAGAGAGAGAAAAAGAGGGAGCGAGAGAGAGACTTTTTGAATCAACTTGCTATGCGCTGGCGATGAATGGGTTAACCCATGGCCCCAGAACGAGGCAAGAGCACACAGCTAGCAGCTAGACTGAGACACACACGGGGTGAGTGTGTTTAGCTGGTGATAGACAGAGTTCCCATCAGTGAGGAGAAGAGTAATGAACGAGGGATGGAACCAGGGCTATCAGATGAACAGAGAGGACAGGGAGAAGGTGTGGGTGGGTGACAAATGGACAAGTGAGAGACAGCAGGGATGGGGAGATGGGGAGATGTACAACGTTAAATGCCAGGGCTCCTTTCATTTGCGTTAAGGGCTTGTGTTGTAGCATAGTGACACGTCGTCACGTTGCCCGTCAGCTAATTGGCTGGGCTTGGTGTGACAGACAGTGAGAAGGTGACATGAGTATCATTAGTTATAAAAATATTATGACAATTTTTCGATGGTATCACACCCACTAATCACATGGACGGAGGTCTAAAGACGTGACAGGAGCCCGAGGGCCCAGTGTGATGGCTCATGTTAGGGTTTGTAGCAGTCGAAGTCAGTAGTGATTTGGTTTTAATAATGAGGGCTAATACTTCCACTCACCCTTATTCAAAGCTTTGGTAGAATTTTTGCAAGAATTATCTGTGTTTGTGCATTGAAGAGCTGCTCTGGAGTGAAGGGTGTTGTGCTACAGCGTGGTGACTGGGGTGTGTGTGTGTGTGTGTGTGAGAGAGAGAGAGAGTTCACCTATACTCCACACCCGTTTTACACAGCACTTGTGTTCTAAGGCTTTGCAGGATCTAATAAAGCCTCGGATTTCTCAGCAGAAATGCCTCTTCATCTTCAACAACACAAGATAACTTCCGTTCAACTCCAAAAAATCTAGTATTTACGCTTTGTGCTAAACAAATAATGACATATACTTGAGTTTCTGCCAAATGAATTTTTTTTTCCTCTAAGAGCAAAAACTGTTACTATATTTCACAACATAATAATTCAATCACTCCACAGGGATCTGACTGAACTGAGTTAATATGCTCCTTTAAAAGGTTCTTTGATAATCATTCTACCATAGTGACTGGCACTATACTGCAAAGCCTAATGGGAGATGTAGTTCCATCATCAACACCCCGCATGTTGCCTAAGGCATTAATTTAACTCTAATCTGTTTGGCTGCTTTCTTTAAGCCTGGACAACAGGATCTGGTTGAATAGCACTGAAAAATGGGGCCCTGTATGTTAGATGTTCAATTTGACTAGGGTTTTAAATCTTGGCCCCAAAAAATCCATAGTTTCTTAATTGGAAAGGGGTTTTGTTAAGTGCCTGATGGGGGTTTTCTTAATACCAACCTGTGCCAAAGTTACATCCACACCTGTTATGGAGGCTCTCAACTTTATGACACTAAGAAAAGTGTAATAAAATGACAAGGAGTTAAAATAGGATCAAATATTCTGGGATGCAGTGGTAACACACAATACCAACAAATACCAATATATTAAACAAATAATAACACACACACACACATCTACACATTCATCCAATCTCCCACCCACAACCCACCCAGAAACGCTCTTAGTGTGTTTACTCCTTCCTGTGTTATTGTGTTGTGAGTTATTGCAGGCTCGCATGGTGCATCTGTTTGGCCACTGGCAGGCTAGCAAAAGCTTTGAACTTAAGGACTGTGTGTCTATGTGCATTTGTGTGTATGTGTGTGTGTGTGTGTGTGTGTGTGTGAGAGAGAGAGAGAGTTAGTAAATCCAAAAAAGCAGCAACTGTGTGTATGTGTGTTTACTCAAGAGAGAAAGAAATATAGATGTAGAGAGAGAGAGAGAGAAAGGGTGAGAGAGATAGACAGATAGAGAGACAGAGATAGATAGATAGATAGATAGATAGATAGATAGATAGATAGATAGATAGATAGAGAGAGAGACTGTGCTGGTGGACTGCAGGAAAGAACAATCACAAGTCATGGGCCCAGGATACGTGATATTCCACCAATAAATAAACCAGGATACGGGATATTTCACCAACAAATAAACCAGGATATGGGATATTCCACCAACAAATAAACCAGGATATGGGATATTTCACCAACAAATAAACCAGGATATGGGATATTCCACCAACAAATAAACCAGGATATGGGATATTCCACCAACAAATAAACCAGGATACGGGATATTCCACCAACAAATAAACCAGGATACGGGATATTCCACCAACAAATAAACCAGGATACGGGATATTCCACCAACAAATAAACCAGGATACGGGATATTCCACTAATAAATAAACCAGGATACGGGATATTCCACCAACAAATAAACCAGGATACGGGATATTCCACTAATAAATAAACAAGCAGAAACAACCTAAGCACCTCCACTGAAGCCGTGAATTGAAGTGCAGGTAAAGAGCTGGAGGAGCAGGAGAATGAGGGTGTGGGCACTGAATAACAATAAGATGCAGATGTGTTTGTGCAAACTCAGGAGGGGAGGCGCTGTAATTGATTACACTGAACAGGAAGCAAACGGGGTGTGTGTGTGTGTGTGCGCGTGCGCGCCGGATACGTTTCAGCTGATCAGTGATCATTGCGTTCAGCCTTGAGGTTGATGGTTATGGTGGTGGTGGTTAGTGCTTGTGCAGTGGCAAGACAGAACTAAACGCTGAAGGGTAACATTGATTGTTGACATGAAGCTCTTTCTCTCTCTCAGACAGGAGCTACAGGCATGGAGTGACAGAAAG